>QLTV01012198.1:6889764-6900215 GCA_003457575.1 Thermophis baileyi | reverse complement strand
TCTGTATGCAAACTAGTGTTTATCAAATGTATGCGGAAGACCAGAAATGATGTGCCAGCAGACCAATTTCTCAAAGCACTTCATGATGATAGGAGTGAGTGCCACTGGTCTGTAATCATTGAGGTTATTGATAGGGAACTTCTTTGGCAGTGGAACAATGGTGGAAGCCTTCAAACAAGATGGAATAGTGGACTGGGATAAAGACCGATTGAAGATTCTGGTAAAGACTCCAGCCAACTGATCAGCACAGTCTTTAAGCACTCGGCCAGAGATACCGTCAGGACCGGCAGCCTTTCTAGAGTCCACAACCTTCAGATTGCTCCTCACCTCCTGTTCCTCCCCAATGAGGTGGGGGCTACAATGGGCTGGTGGCTGTATTTTAGCTGTCTTTTGGCTGTATTATTTTGCAGTTTCATCATGCGGAGCATTTGTATGAGGCACTATGGGTGATCCCAAGTCCTCCTCTTAATCTGGAGATGAGTTCAGGAAGCTTATTCATTCATTGATTTCTCTTGGTCTTCAGTTCTATTCTCATGGAGCTGACTTCAGTTTGCCACTGCTTCCCTGGAAGTTCTGTTTTGGTGGTTTCATTCTTACCTGAAAAGAAATATTCAGAAGATATTGCTGGAGACTTTCTGTTTCATTCCACGGCACTGGTGATGTGTCAAGGTCGGGGATGTGTGAAGGTTCCACTTCCCTAACAGTAACAGTAATATCCAAACATTTGGGTTAAATCTCATGCTCTAATCCATTGATTAACTCTTATCCTCCAAAAAGCATTTTGAAGAGATGCCCAGGAATAGTTCTGAATAGAATTTGAAGAAAATATGTTGAAGCATAATACAGACACAACAAAGAACACCTGCCATAGGCAGAGGTATGCAAATGAGTCTGGATGGATTTGCATTCAAAGATAATTGAACCTTTGGGAATTCTCCTGAATTTAGTAGTTAACATGTATACACAGCTGGCATCTGTAGCCATGAGTACTTTGACCATTTGTTATAGTTCTTACAGTCTCATCAGGAGAAAGCTGTTGTCTCACTGATTCACATCCTGGGCACATGCCATTTAGCTGACTGAAATATGCTTTACAGGAGAACCCTTAAAAGCTATCTGGAAATTGCAAAGAATGCAGATTAATTCAAATGGAACTGTTAGTAGAAACCAGGCATTCAGATCATCTATTATTACACAAACATGTTACATTCTATACCAGCTCTTTAGTTTGAAACTCAATTTAAGGGATTAAATTTTAAAATTGCAGATAGAAAAAAAAAGGACTATCTGCATCATATGGGTTAGCTTGGCTTTTTGGAAAGAAATATTTGTGTTTTTTGCTATCTTATTCTTATTTTGCAATCACAGCTCTTCTTAAACTGGCGTTCTATAGTTCCTATCAGCTACCATGCTGACTTGATTATGGGAATTGCAGTCCAACATATCTCAAGCTTTCAAACTTACTAAAGGAAAGGTAGCACAGAAGAAGAAATGGAGAAGCAGGGAAATTCCTAGGCTCACTCACATTAATGGGTTACTACAACAAACTTCATAAGATCCTTCTGAAACACAGCCCAAGCCATCATCTACTCTTCATATAGCCTGCCTTCATTTGGGTTAAAATGTTTAAAATCTGTAGATTTTGGATAAAGATTTTTTAAAGTACTATAATCATAGTAGTTTTAGCCCAATAGCAGCTTATCAGATTTAGAAAACAATAAATCTATCCGGGGGGGGATTGTTTTTAGTAATTAAATGGCTTTGGAGTAAATATCATATTGTTTTATATTAACCCACATCATTAGGAGATTTATCTTTTTGGAAATAATTGGCATACTTTCCCAGGTTCCTAAAATGAATACCAGTGATTATGTATGTAAATATTTGTTCTGTATTATGGTGATGGATCCCAATGAGTGAGACACCAGTAGCTTTAAATCAATGTACTTGAAAAAGGCACAGAGCTTTAAAATAATATTTCTATAGAGTAATACTTCCTTTCAAAAACTTCAATGTCCTATTATGCTATTTTCATTGGACAGCAAGTTAGGAATAAAGTAAATTGGGTAAAATGGACACAAACAGAAATGCTGAACGATCATTCTCAGAACTGTTAGCATTACAGATGGAATCAGCAAGTCAATGCACCTCATCATGACCACTCTATGAGTAACTACAAGTAGCTGGGGGTTTTTTTCAAAATAAATGAACAAAAGGAACTCCATTCCAACCAATGCCTGCCTCAGAAGCAGATGAATAGTCCTTTCTCTGACATCACATCATTTCACTATATGCCTCCAAAGTAGCATAAATATGGCATTTTTTAAATATTTCACTGCCAGTAAATCCATGATAGAATTAATATGAGCTGGAACCAAGCCTGGATAGCATTTGAATTTCTTTGAAAACAATCCGAAAAGGGTTGTATTTACTTTCTAAATTTTTCAAGATGGTAGAGGGATCTCTTCAAACTTTATTTAAGTTTTTAAAAGCCTGAATACAAATCTTGGAAGGAAGTTAAGAGTTTAAAATGTTTTATTAAACTATACCCCAATGTAGAATCACTCCAGCTATAACAACTCTGGTAAATTCAGCTTGAACAGTTGCAGAAAGGTGATGATATAAAAGAACGCTGAATTCTAGATTTTAATAGTTGCCTTAATGATATCTACTCCTCAAATATCTTTGTACTGAAAGAGAGGCAAGGGCTGACAATAAGATTCCTCAGTATAATTTCAGTATCTTGAAAGTTTTTCCCTAAATGTTCTAATATTTTTTAAAAAATCTGAAAATTGGCATTAGATATAATTTAGGTCTGTTTATGTGTGTATGCTAGTTTTGTTTAGTCATTTATTTACAGTTTGGATTTTTTTCAGGATTTTTTCTTTTTTTGCTTTTGTTCTGGGGGGTGTTAAACTATTTTGGGAGTTCTAGGATTCCATGACAACGAGATGGGATTCTACCAGAGACTAAGATTAAAAAAACAAAAGATACTAGAACACAATCTATGTCCGTGATGGTGAACCTATGGCACGCGTGCCCGAAGTGGCACGCGGAGCCATGTCACCTGGCATGCACGGCGTCGCCCGTTCCTCTTCTGGGTTTCTGGCGCGCATGCACGCACGATGATCAGCTGGCCTTCACACGTGCGGTAGTGTCAGAAACCGGAAGAGCTGGTCTTCCGGTTTCTGGCGTGCGCATGCGCGCTGGCCAGCTGTTCATTGCGCATGCATGCATGCCAGAAACTGAAAGACCAGCTGGCTGGTGCGCATGCGCATGCGCATGCCGAAAACCGGACATTCATTTCCCAGCACGCGCATGCCCCCTGGGCAGCTCCTCTTCCGGGTTGCAGCCCCAATGCACGCGCACGCTCCCTTTTCATGCGCCCTTCGAAAAGGTTCACCATCAATGACCTATGTTCTATTACTAAAGTTTAGCCTCTTTATCAGAAAATCCAGGTGTGTGTGTTTTTAGCCAAGTTCCATAGTCTGGAAAAAAATAGAAAAATTTAGGGCATTTTTTTTCTCTATATTCTTATTGGCTGTTATTGCTGTTGATAGAATCTGGGTGGTGTACAAATAAAATATTAAAACAAAACTTTGTATAAAATTTAGATAAGAGGCAAAAATAATTAAAATTCAACATTAAAAGTTAATTAAAAGGCAGGGGGCATTTAGGGCATTAACCAACCCCATAGCTACATGCTCCTCAGTAAGCCCCACGCAAGACAGCAGAGCCAGATCTTTAGACATTTTAGGAAAATAAAGGTAAAATCTTCAATTCAAGCTCAATTCCTTGGGATTTTCTGGACATATCCAAGCAGTATTCTTGGCCACAATATAGATGGTGTCAACCCATAACCAATGCTCAACAATGGGAGGCCTCTGTGTGGGAGTCAGTGGGTCACTCTGTCATAACCCTAACACACCCAAAGTAATTACCCCAATGGACTTTTACTGAAAGTAATGCTGGAACAGGCAATATTTTCAAAAGTCCACAGGCAACTGTGTAATTAGAAGTACGGTCTTTGGATTCAACATCATTTTCCCAACAAACACAAGTAAGTTACAAGTGTAACCATCCCAGCCCAGTATTTGCAATCCAGTCACAAAGCAAATTTCCTGTTGATTTTGAAACCGGTGCCTAAAACCAGATAGAACCCTTGGTCTATATAGCCTTTCAAGCAAAACCTCTGGTGCCATGTTTTTAAGAAAGAAAATCAAAGGGCAGACATTTCTTTCAATTTCCTATCACAGTACCCTTTATGTATGCTGGCTGAGCAGAATGCATCATAAAAGATGACATTTTATACCACCAGTTTGTAAATTTTACAGACGCTTACATCTTGTAAATCATCCCAGCTTGTTCCTTCACTGACTTTATTACAGCAAACTCAACCATGGATAAACTCTGTGCCAATTTCCTGGAAATTTATCTTTTTTTCATGTAGATTGAAAAATGTCCTTCAAATATCTGTTCTCTTCCTACTCCTTCTAATGGTAATACTGGGGTTTTTTGGTTTTTTTTTGAAGCTATAATTTTTTTTTTGAGGTTTAATAGGATTTTTCACACATTTATCTTATCTTTGATATTAAAACCTGTTCCCTAATCAATGTTGTCTGCATCCTTTTTTATATTCATGTCGATTTATATGTCTGCCCATCTTACAAACAGCAACTCTAGGCAGGTAACAGAATTAAATCAATCCATCATAATAATATATATATAATGACAGCTTTAACAGCTTCATAAAAACAGATCCCCCTCTTTTATTTAGATATGAAAGAGGAAAAAAAGGACTAGATATAAATATTCCAAATACATATATACATATACAGTGACAATGTAAAGTGTCCATATGTCTGGCTGTCCTGATACCAGAACCAGGTTGGCGATACAGGCAGCTTACGTCCACAATTGAAACCAGAATTTCCATCGTAATTCATTGCAATCATAATTCATAAATCGTAATTCGTTGCAATCAGACCCAATTCTATGACATTTTTTACAGCAGTTGCTGAGTGAATCACTATGGTCATTAAGCGAATGACCCAATTGTTAAGTGAATGATGTGGTTGTAAGTAAATCCAGCTTCACCAATGTGAGTTTTTTTGTCCTTTATTGCTAGAAATCATGACTGTACAAGCCTGTTGCCAAGCACCTGAATTGTGATCATGCAAGCAACGGTCATAAGTGAGAGTACAGGTTGTAAGTCACTTTTTTCCAAGGCGGTCTTAGCTTTCAACCATCACTAAGTGAATGGTTGTAAGTTGAGGACTGAGGACATTGTCTTCTATTAATCTCCCATTTGCCATCAAATGGACTTCGAAGCATGTGTTTCTGCTCAACTTTCAAAGTATCCTTTTCCATATTATGTCACCTGAAATGAAGTTTGTCAAACATGTACAAGATAGCAGGTATAGGTATAAACATAAACATAATCAAAGTGAATACAGA
Source organism: Thermophis baileyi (assembly GCA_003457575.1). Taxonomy (NCBI): domain Eukaryota; kingdom Metazoa; phylum Chordata; class Lepidosauria; order Squamata; family Dipsadidae; genus Thermophis; species Thermophis baileyi. Next base: position 6,894,758 of record QLTV01012198.1, on the reverse strand, counting down.
TAGATGAGTGTTGCAGACCAATCCCAACAGTTCAGTGGTGACTTCACAGAGGCAGGAACATCTTTTCAACTAAGTCAACTCTTATCGTTGTTTCTAATATATATATTTTTTTACCATAAATGCTGTACCACAATGGCTTAGTTAATAGAATGCTGCTGATTCATAACCTGGCAGAATTTTTTATTATTATTATTATTATTCACCTGGGCTTCCTACTTTTCCCTGTGCTTTTTAAAACTAAATCAAACAATGTACTTTTTAATCCTTTTTGTGGAAAAAAATTAGGAAACTCATGGGCAGAAAAAAGTGTTCTGTCAGATTTTGAATCAGCAACATCCTATTTACGAAGCAAATATAATCATTGTGCTATTATAACATTCATAGTCAAGTTAGCTTTTCTAGACATTGCAAACAACTGGACAGTAAGAAAATATTTTTAAAAATGAGTTATTTTTTCTGCCTTCATATCTGTGAACTCACTCTGTTTGAAAGGAAAGTGGGAAAGGCAGGAAAATCAGACTGTATGCAGTGACATTAAGGAAAAAGGAAGAAATGACATTTTCAATCCAGCATTCCTTTTTCTATCATAAGGAAACCTGGAACATACAAGTACGTCTTGCAAAGGAGACTCCCTCTCTTACCATCTTTCTTGTTGAAATTCCTTCTTCCTTCAAGCATTTTTTCCCGGGCAGCATTCTACCTTCATCTCCCAAATATAAATTTAAAACACTTCTGCACTGGCATGGAAGGAGAGGGCAAAGAGATATTCCAGAAGGCGTATCTGCCATTCCTTGATTTTATTCTAACTAAAGCTCAGTGGTGGGATTCAAAAAATTTTACTACCAGTTCTGTGGGTGTGGCTTGGTGGGTGTGGCGTGGCTTGGTGGGTGTGGCTTGGTGGGCGTGGCTTGGTGGGCGTGGCAGGGGAAGGATACTGTAAAATCTCCATTCCCTCCCCACTCCAGGGGAAGGATACTGCAAAATCCCCATTTCCTCCCGATCAGCTGGGACTCGGGAGGCAGAGAATAGATGGGGGCGGGACCAGTCAGAGGTGGTATTTACCAGTTCTCTGAACTACTCAAAATTTCTGCTACTGGTTCTCCAGAACTGGTCAGAACCTGCTGAATCCCACCTCTGCTAAAGCTAAGACGGTATCATTATGATGTATGTTTCTTTTAAACTTTTCTCTGTCTCCTTTTGATTTCCTGTGCTGCCCTCTTCATGTCACTTTCCAGATTGTGGGCCTTTTGGGGCAGAGATTGGTCTTCTTGTCTTTTGTCAAATGATGTCTTCACAAGGGCAACATTAAATTAACCAGAAAGAATTGTTGTTCAACAGGACCCATGAACAGGGGTGGGTTCCTCCCGGTTCAGACCGGTTCGCCCGGACCAGTAGCGACCCGCTGGTGATGTCATGATGATGTCACCGATCCGGTTCGGTCGGTGCCGGTCCGTGGGTGCCGCCATATTTTTTTTGAATTTTTTTTTTTGAACTTTTTTTTTTCTTCTGAGCATGCGCAGAAGCTGAGTTCTGGCACTGTGCATGCAGTCGCCATCTTGTTTTTTGCTTTTTATTAAGATTTTTCATTACTGCGCATGCGCACGCACGTGCCCACAAGGTGCGCCCACGCGGCGTGGGAGGGAGCGAACCGGCAGCGAGGTAAGTTGGAACCCACCCCTGCCCATGAAGATAGACTAGGAAATAAGAAAGAAAGAAATAGACTTTTGTTATTTCTAAATCTACAAAGAGAATGACAATATCAGGTAAAGAGCAGCTTGCCATATCTTTATGTATCATGAATTTTGCAAGAACAACTCTTGCAGTTTTTCCTTAAAAGAAGCTGATGGGGTGTGTGGAGAAATAACATAAGGTGAGATAATAAACTTTTTAAAATAATTAACATCCTGTGGCATGCCATGGACACTTTTTAGTTTAATTAGGCTTTTATGAGGCCATTCTTATTTAGTAACAGCTAATTGGTAGTGATAATTACTTAATTACAAATTTACGATAGAAATATGTGATTATTGAATTTCCACCACATTTGCATTATACTTAATTATCTCATTTATTTCAGTCTAAATGAAGCAACAAGCCCTCCTACACACGACACACACACAAACCCAAAGATACAATGATTATAAGAAACAAAGATACAGTTAAATAATTCTTAGGACCCTACACTTCTATTAAACCCCAGTTGATAACCTGTATTCTGAATATATGCAGAAATGAGCCTGAAGAAAACAATCCTCAGCAAAATGTCTTATTTTGTAAGGCTCATCCTCACTTATATAGGAATTGTTGTACCAAAAGGTTCACATCTAGAAATTAAGGTAAAGCAGTGACTAGGCCAAAATATCCTCTCCAAATATGGCAGATATAAAGGCTTCCAAGCACCAATTCCAATGATATTTGCCTTTAAGAAGCCTTGTTATTTGCCAAGTCATGTTTAAAAAACAACCATCCAGGGTATTATTCAAGCATGGTCATGAGAACAGTATTCTTAGTTCCAGTTCTCCAGATGAAATACCATTCCATTTTCTTAGCTTTAGGAACTTCTGTTCTCCAGAACTTTCCTTCCTTTGTTCCACCTTCCATTTGCCACTGCTCACCTCATTCCTATTCCTAGATATTTACAGGTAGTCCTCACTTAACAATGGTAATTGGAACTGGCAAAGAAGTGATGTCATAAAGCACGATGTCATGTAATTGTGCTAACTTATGACAGCAATTACAGCACTTCTGGTTACCACCGTTAAGCAAATCCCACACGGTCACTAGGTGTGATATCATGCGATCATCATTTGTGACCTCCTGTCAACTTCCCCATTGACTTTTTATTTGTTTGTTTATTAAGTTTATTGGCCACCCATCTTACCACGGGTAAATCTGGGTGGCTTATAATATTAAAAGATAAAACTATACAAAACTTATAGACGCTATAAATAAAATACTATAAGAATTCAGATGCTCAGCCCTAACTAAAAAATGGAGAGAGAGTGAGTAGGATGAAAAGGGGAGAGGTAGGTTCTGTTATTAATCTGTCAACTACCCCAAATGTAAAACCCTGCCATTGGAGCCCCAAGCTAACTGGCAGAACCTGGTCTTTAAGCTTTTGTGGAAGTTTCCTCAATGACTCACTAAAACAGGGGTTGGCAACCTGCGGCTCTGGAGCCGCATGTGGCTCTTTCATCCCTCTGCTGCGGCTCCCTGTCACCAGTCAGCTCCACAATTGATAGGGCTTTTGGTTAGGACAGGTAGAGGAAAAAGGAGGCCGCGCTAGGAGGAGACTCTATGGTGGGGGAACCGGACTTCCGGTCGGCTCCAGAATTGAACGGGGGGCTTCCAGTTAGGACCTTTGTGGCTCTTTGAGTGTTTAAGGTTGCCGACCCCTGCTCTAAAAGAATACAAATGACCAGCTGTCTGCAAGGAGTATTCATCCTTCCATTCCCCACCATCCAATTATAGATGAAGAAGCTTCACAGATGAGAAGCGAAATGTCTTCAAAGAAAAACCAGAAAGTCCAGTTGCCTCTTGAAAAAAGCACCTTTGGGACAACCATGACCTGCATGACCGAGAATCTCCATAGACATTTACCCAGTAGGTACTTTTCCAGTACCCTGTTTCCCTGCTCATGTTATCTCCCAAACATCAGTCTGGAATCCATTAGAAAACAAAGAAGATGGACTCAAGTTTCAGGAGAAATTTCCAGCTAGGTAAGGGTTAAATTCTTTCTGAGTGAACACTACTTTTTCTTAACTATATTAAAAATGTATATCATAAATATAATTCAACATCTTTGCTAATTAGAGCCCAACTTTTTTTCTCAGATCCATGTCCATTGAGACTTCTCTTCCAGCATTACTCAAAGATTTCTGCTTAATGTCAGTAATTAAATGTAATGTTCTGTATTTGTATACATTTTCTTCCTGTAGCAGTAGGACATGGCAGTTGGTGAGAGAAAGCAGGAAAGAGGAAGAATCAGAGATGGGACATTAGAGACAAAAATGGCATATACCCAGATCTTTATCATTTTAATCATTGCAATTAAATATATTACGTTCTAAAAGGGTTTGCCCCTCCCTACTAGAAACAAATGCCGTAGCCATTAATAAAACAATGCTGGGTATTCAAAGGTAATGTCACTGTGAGTTAAATTAACAGGGACTTTGTGTGTGTTTCCTGCCTCTGAGTACACAGTTTCAAGTTCCATTAGCAGTAATAAGGCAAACAGAATATGTGCAAAGTGGTGGTTTTGCACACTTCAGGAATTATGTGACTTCAGAGTGGGCACATTTGCCTGTGGTGCTGAGATCAAGTTTGCAATCAAAGAATAATTTAAAATATCTCTCAGGGTAGTATTTCTGTTTAGAAGTAGCAGATCTGTCTCTTCCAAAGCAGGTTACCAGCAAAGCCAAATAAAGCATACAATGAAGACAGGTTCCATAGGGAAGCAAACCATAGCATAACATTGCTGTTTACTCTGCTTAATTGGCTGCTCCAAATTAGAAGTTGGATCAACCATATTTGGTTGGAGATGGTACGTCCAAAATAAGAATCAAGGATGTTGCTTCTTTGTGTCTCTCTGTCAGGTTCAAGAGCCAACATATAACCCTCCCAAAGGGCCCACTTGATGGTGTTCCCTTAAGGCAGTGGTTCCCAAAATGTTGGGGGCCAGGGACCAGTTCCATGGAGAGAGGTTTTTCCGCAGACTTGAGGGGGGCATGGTTTTGCATGCTGCCTGCACCCCGCAGATGTGGCTTCACTTGTTTGCGCAGCCCAGTTTCTGGCATGAAATGGACTGGTGCCGATCATAGACCAGGGATACAGATACAGATTAATAGAGTTGGAAGGGACCTTGTAGGTCATCTAGTCCAACCCCCCACTCAAGCAGGAGTACCTATACCATTTCAGACAAATGGCAGTCCAATCTCCTCTTGAAAGTCTCAACTGTTGGATCTCTCACAACCTCCGAAGGCAAGCTGTAGGAG
>QLTV01012198.1:6882502-6889566 GCA_003457575.1 Thermophis baileyi | reverse complement strand
GAGATTACCTTGCCTTTTGTGGTGTTCTTTGGAGCAGTAAGTGCCAGATTTCATTGGGTTTTGTTTTTTTTAAAGGATGTTGCTTGATGAGACTTTGTGAGAAAGGAGAGAAACCTGTCTGTTCAAATCAAGAACTTCTCTCCTTTTTTCATTTTGCTCCGGTGTCTGAATTCCTCCCCAATTGCTCCTCTCCCACCCTAATCAATTTGATCCTCTCTTGGAGCAGGTCTCTTTAACATTGCTGATTACTTTAGGGTCACAGTATTGATTTAGTGAAGGCCCTTATGCATCAGCACTGCTAATTCCAAAACTGATTTTTTTTTTTTTTACGTGAACCACCCCAGAACAGAACTGCGCTTTTACTGGAGTTTTCAACCTTGACTTTTTCCAAATTAAAATTACAAAACAAATTTTTCAGTAGCCAGATAAATTTCTAAGATATGACCCCTGCTCAGGTATGTATGTTGTTTATTGTCTTCCTGATTAAGACTTGGGATTCTACTCAATTTAGTCAGCCAGTTGTTAATCCATCTGGTCGTGTAGCTGTCTATCCCACTTTTTTCTAGCTTTCGAAGAAGTAGGTTGTGGTCTACTTTGTTGAATGCTTTGCTGAAGTCTAAGTATATTATGTCCACAGTGTTTCGCTGGTCTACTAATTTAGTCACAGTGTTGAAGAATGAGATGAGGTTGGTTTGGCATGATTTGTTCTTAACAAACCCGTGTTGGCTGCTGGTTATTACTTTGCTTGTTTCTAGGTGATGGCAGATCTGTTTTTTAATTATCTTTTCCAGTATTTTCCCGGGTATTGATGTTAGGCTGATTGGGAACACCTGCCTTAAGGTTCAGGGTCTTCTGTGAATTAGCCTCTAAGCAAGATGATTTACTTCACTTGAGAAGCTTACTATGGTATCTAATGAGCTGGGTCACTATTGGTTTCATATGAAAGTTATTCATGAGTTATTAAAGATTAGATTTCCCCTCTACAACTACTGATGAAGTCACATTGAACCCTACCAAGGCTAGGCCCCTCCTGAGTTTAAGGAATGTACTTTGATTTAAATATCTGGCAGATCTGACAAGGGTGTGAGGGCTACTTAGAAATATGTCTTTAGGAAGGGACATCAGACCTTATTGACTATTAGTGTCCTTATCACACATATTTATTGGCTCTACTAATCTAGAATAACCACTAGAATTGATTGTCTCTTGCCCTAGAATAAGCACTAGAATTAAAACAAAAATAAAAACCAAGAATTGCATTTTGGCACAAAATGAAATAAAACTGTCAGAAAAGATATGGGAGGTTAGATCTGCTGGGAGGAATGCAGTTTAGTCCAGTATGTAAAAATGTGATCCAAGCACTAGATTCAGCCTACTCTTGTTGATGTCAGCCTTAAGGGATGGGATCACATCAAAAACATTATATGGGATTTTGAATATGCCCCAAGGGAACTGGTCAGAACCTGTTTCTAAGGAGCAAAAAAAAAAGTATATGGACCTCACTGGGTACCAAATAATAACTATTCTAAACTTGGGCGGAATGTAGTAGTGTGGGAATATATAATGCACCTTTAATATTAAAAAAAAGTTTGCAGAACTATAGCAGAACTTTGAGCTCTGGGGACTACATGTATCATACTTGTAGTTATGATGTGAAATGCATACCAAGATGCATTTAGTAGCCATACATTCATTCCCAGATAACTGAACTTCTATTTTATTTCTTTTTTTATTTTTATTTTAGAGATGGTTTTATAGTGTCAGCAGCTTTTGGCAGTTAGCTGGTATAGACGACTACTGTAAAATTTATCTTCAAGATATGCTTTGAACATTTGTGAAATAGATGCAACATCAAGAGGCTGCAAACCACACATAGTTCTCTTAAAGAGTATTTGCTCCCTTTTGGCTTTTTGCATAATTTGCCACTGAATCTCTTTAGAGCTCCATTTTGGTCCTACTAATATATAAAAGGAATCTACGTGAATAGAAAACATCATAGGTTTTGTGCTTGTTTCCTTTACTTCATAAATAAAGCTATCTAATATGCAATATACTAGGGTCAAAAAGTAATTTCCTATTATATCCAGTAATAAGCGGCATCATTTTTAGTTTAACAACTGTGACCAATTACTTTCAATAATTATTGATCAATCTCTCATATAACTCTCATAGAATTCTGGTCTGTTCCTCCTTGGCAAATTCCTTTCTTACTACATATGGCTATCCTTGTTTGGGTCCTTCAATAATAGCTACTTTCCCTTTCAGCAGCAGATCATTAAGAACCAATCACAGAAGACAGAGGCAGAAGAGATGGATTGGATGTAGATGGATGCAAAATGAGAAGAAGAAAAAATAACTATCCTGGGGAGCATGAAATTATTCCTCTACTACAGTAGAAGTTTAAGTTATTTATTACTTATATTGGTCCGATGTGTGGGAAAGGATGGAATTCAGAAATTTTAAATAAATAATTCAATATTGCCACCTGGAGGAAATTCTATTAATGGGAAGGGTGATCAATTTGCTGCAGAACCTAAGGTGCTGACCTAGAACCAGGTGACTGTGAGTTCAAGGTCTCTTTTAGGCATGAAAGGTGGTTGGTTGACTTTGGGTCGGTCACTCTCTCAACCCAGCCCACCTCATAGGGTTGTTGCTTTGGAGAAAATAGGAGACAGACGTATTAGGTATGTTTGCCATCTTGAGTTATATATACATTGCAATAGGCATTTACTTCAATGAGTTTTAACAAATTAACAGAGTTGGAAGGGACCTTGCAGGTCATCTAGTCCAACCCCCTGCCCAGCAGACCCTACACCATTTCTGACAGATGGCAGTCCAGTCTGTTCTTGAAAGCTTCCAGTGATGAAGCTCCCACAACTTCTGAAGGCAAGTTGTTCCATTGGTTGATTGCTCTCTCTGTCAGAAAATTTCTCCTTATTTCCAGGTTGAATCTCTCCTTGATCAGTTTCCATCCATTATTCCAGGTCTGGCCTTCGGGTGCCTTGGAAAATAGCTTGACCCCCTCCTCCCGTGGCAACCCCTCAAATATTGGAACACTGCTATCATGTCTCCTCTCATAAAAGGCCATAATAGTAATAATTTTGGAGGGGCTTCTTAAGAGTTATGTTCTATCCTCAAATGGATTTGCTGCATCTGCACCAGTTCCCAAGAGTCCATCATCCTACTTCGACATTTTTTTTTCAAGGCCACAGATTAAACTCTAATTTCTGGACTATGCTACATATACAACTTAAAAAATACCACAATCCATAGAAGGCCTATTTTCCATTCCTCTAAATATCCTGGATAATACTATGGTTCTATTTGGTACTACTTCCTTCCTGCCTTTTTTGCAGGACCTCAGTGTGACTTAGTTGAGGATTGCCTTTCATTTTTCTCCATAACAATAACTCTATGAGGTAGGCTAAACTGAGAGAAAGTGATCGGTCCAAAGTTAATCAGTCAGTTTCCCAAATCCTAATCCAACACCTTAACTCCTTCATTACTTCACACTGGTTCTAAACCTCAACAAGATGATGACTTTATTAGAACTAGCCAAAATATGCTTTGAATTCTTTATGGATGGAAAAACAGGGCATAAATTGAACAAAGTAGTAGTAATTCAAGGGCATGGTCTTCTCATGAAGCATTTGTAAAATGAGTACCATTTTCAGCCTATTTTAGAAGTTACAAAAAACCCCTATTTTATAAATGGAACAGCATGAACTAAAACCAATGAAATTTTATTTTCTCAATGTTACTCTTAGAGTTTGGTGAACATAATTCAAATAAAACCATATTGTGTGGAAACATCCTTTTAAGATTCTCCATTCAAAATACCAGACTTGAACTGAATTTGAGATGGACAATTTTTTCAATTGTTTCATCCCATCATACAATAGGCTTTTAGTGGCTGTGCACTAATAAGCTAGCTATTAGCAACAAAGCTGATTTTAATTATTTCACATAATTCCATTTCATTATTTTTAGAAAATGCTTCTGTTGTGTGCTGAACAGATGCTTTAATCCTTTCCTTTTTAAAAAATCCTACCGTCCTTCTCAACCTGCCTCTTTTCTCTCAAAGAGAAAGACAACAAGGTCATATTGTGCCTTGCAGTTAACCCTCACCAGGTGTTGCATGTGAGTTTAATGAATAATTTCATCATCAGCAATCCACCAGAGAAAGAAAATTAAAAGCTGAACTCCTTCACTTTCTTTAGGATAAATTGAGAGAATACGTCCAAATGAGCAAAAAAAAAATTATAATAATAGTATGTGTGACCTTGGGGAACAAGGGAAAAGACACTGTCTAGGAAACAATCAGACAAGAGAGGCAGGAGCCCCCAATTGCTTAATGGACAGAGAAAGAAACTTAGGAAGTACATCCTTATTGGACAGATGATCAAAAGTGGAGTGGGAAGTATCTTTACACTTGCAAGATTCTCTTAATGTAACTTTGCAATAAAGTAGAATTAGCTCATCTAGTTGTGTTTCCTATCTGGTCTATCTGGGAGAGCTGACAGATCTTAATCTGCTTTGTAATTTTGTAATATTCTGCTTTTGTTGTTGTTGTTTTTTAAAAATTGTTAGTCACTTGAGTCCTTGTCAGAATGGTGAGACATAAATCAAATCAAATCAAATCAATAAATGCTGCGAACATCTTCCTAATGGTAGTCTGCAAGATCCAGTATTTTGTCAAAATTATAAAAGCAGCATCAGATCACTCCATACTTTGGAGGAGTTTGGTAAAACAGCTGAAGAATTTAAAAAAAACCACAAAAATTGGCTTACACAAAGTGACACATGTTGCTTAGTAAAACAAAATCAGATTATAGTTTTCCTATATTCCCCTTCCCAATAATGGGAAAGAAGTACAGTAGTGACTAAAACATTGGACTGATGAGAGGGATTTTCACTTAAATCCTCTGTCACCCGTGAACTTTATTTAGTATTTATTTAGTATTTATCAGAGGTGTAGACAGGAAGGACTGAGAGGGAGCAAACGATAAAGCAGCTGGTACAATGCAATTGCTATCTCTTTCATAAGTGCAACATAATGTTGCATCCAAGGCGCAGCTTCACAAGGGTTTTGACAAAACACTGGATCCTGCAGACACCTCTCTTTAATTTGATTTAATTTATATGTCACCTTTCTATTCCGACAAGTATTAGGTGACTTAAAATGTTTTAAAAAAACAAAAACTGAATAATTTAAACCCAGATAAAAATTAACATTAAAGGAAGCACAAAGGCAACTTTAAACCTTAGAAGTTTTGTAAAAGAGAAAAGTCTTTACGGTTTTTTTTAAAATTCTGAGAAAGTAAGGGCTAAAAATATATCCATAGCCTTGGGACAGTCCAGGAGAAGGCCCTCTCTCACATGGCCAATCATTCAGTGGCCAAGCTGCTGCCACCATGACAATCATGGATAGAAAGAAGAGGGGCCTATTAGATTCTCTGTTTCTCAGCCTCTCATTTTTGCCTCACTGATTCTCCAGGCTGCCTCCATTTCCTTTCATTATCTTCCTTGTGATTTATATTTCATTTATGCATAGGCTTTGGCTCAAGATACAAGATTATTCTTAAAAAAAATGGCATTTGCCATAATTTGGGAGGCAAATTATGCTGGAATCTAGTGTCTCCATTCTCACAAGTAGCTGATCCACAAGCTACAAGAAAGACACTTCTGAATGCTGTCTCCACAACTGGGATTCTGGTTCCTGCATGATTCCATTCAAACTTTCTGTCATGTCACTGCCATGGGAATACCTTCAGATACCAGTCCTGATCTTTTTCTTTAAGGTACAATCACCCACATCATCTTCCAAGAATCTGTCCATCAAATCTTTTGAAACTAAACTTCAGTTAGCAAAAACTTCCCTTCAAGATTTATAGGATTCACGTCCTGCCAAGACTGAGCAGTTATGCAGTAGATACATGGAGTTTAGCAGAAAGATCTGAAACAACTGATTCACACCGATTTTCTTGTTTACCAGATGGCCAGTGCTATAATTTATGCTTTTTGTTGTCATCTCATCCGTCCACAGTCTGCAAGCAAAGGCAGTGAGCAAAGGCAGCAAGAGTCTCCTATTTTGTAACATCAGCACCACCAAATGGCTTTCTTGTGCTGAAACTCTCTTCCTGTATCAGGCTCTGAGGAAATTATACCTCATAGATTTGCCTTTTGTTTGTCCCTAATTAAGGGCTTATGCATGATCAAGGTCTCATAGATGACCCACAAAATATTGGACATTAATCCCAATCTAAATCATCACATAGATTCAACATATAATTGAGAATAAATGAATGGTGAGTGATAAATGAGATGAAATTGATGTGAAAGACAAATGAAAACAATGGCGTATACTCCACAAAACCAGCCATAATCATCTGACACTGACATCCCCTAAACTCCACTGAAGATGTTACCTAGCCTGGTAATGAAACATTGAGAAAGCAACCCACAAGCTCGGAGAACAAACCTTCACCCTCATCCTACTCCCGAGCTACAGATATTTGCCACTATTGTAAATCATCTAATATATAAGAAGCTTATAAATCCAGTACAGTGTAAACAACAGGGACAAATAAACACACTGGCAAAGTTACCCAAGAAAATACCAAACATGTTCTAGTTTCTCCCTTGTAATCTTTGCAATATTGCTTCCTGATTCTTCTGTTCTTTGTTGTTCTTTATCAACAGTTTAGACTGAAAGGTGTCATCTTCACTCTGTAAAGCACTATGTGCACTTTTAAGTAAATAAAATGGGTGAAGGCCATGTGTACTGTATCCGGTATATTTGATGTAAACCATGATACAGTAGTGCTTAAGTTGTTTAACTAAGGGGAGCTGTTTCAAGTCCACAGTAATAGTGCCTCACTGATTTTGGACCACCCACTGTCTCTGAGTTAAATATACCCCTCAAAGCTGTTGTTATGAAGATAACATTGGAGGAGGGAATATTACAGATGCCCCCTTAAGCTCATATAAGGCAAAATCAAAATCCATCAGTTAATGAGGTCTCATTGAGACCAGGTCAACACCTGGTGACTATGTGGACAAAT
>QLTV01012198.1:6870002-6877502 GCA_003457575.1 Thermophis baileyi | reverse complement strand
CTAGTCAAATCCCCTCCTCAAGCAGAAAACCCTATGCCATTTCAGACAAATAGATGTCCAATCTCTTCTTAAAAACTTCCCGTAATGGAGCACCCACAATTTCTGGAGGCAAGCTGTTCCATTCGTTAATTGTTCTCACTGTCAGAAAATTTCTCCTTAGTTCTAAGTTGGATTTCTCCTTGATTATTGTAGTTTCAATCCTTTACTTTTTGTTCTGCCCTCAGATGCTTTGAAGAATAGGCTGACCTCCTCTTCTCTGTGTCAACCCCTCAAATATTGTCACTCCTAGTCCTTCTCTTCATTAGACTAGACATATCCAGTTCCTGCAACTGTTCATCATATGTTTTAGCCTCCAGTCCCCGATGATTTTCGTTTCTCTTCTCTGCACCCTTTCTAGAGTCTCAACATTTTTTATATTGTGATGACAAAAACTGGACGCAGTATTCCAAGTGTGGTCTTACTAAAGCAGTATAAAATGGTACTAACTCTTTATGTGGCCTTGATACTATCCCTCTATTACCGTAGGGATAGATAAGGCTAAATGTAAATAAAAATAACTTTGCTAGATTGGATAGTTAAGGAAGCTGTCACATACAATATTTTATTACTTTATCAACATATACATGAGAGCCAATGTGGTTTAGTGGTTAAAGTACTTAGCTTATTTCTAACCCACCCACAGCCACAGGACCTCACAGAGTGACTTTGGTCCCATCACTCTTTTACCACAACTCACCTCGTGGTAGAGAAAATAGGAGGAGGGAGTACTATATACGATATAGCAGTGATGGCGAACCTTTTTTTGCTCGGGTGCCAATAGCATGCGCGCACGTGCCCACACCCATAATGCAATGTGCGCACAACCCCCCCCCCATGCTGCACCCCCATGCATGAGCGCAGGCCACACTGAAGCCTCCGGACTTCCGGTAGGCCCATTGGGCTGTTTTTTGTCCTCCCCAGGCTTCAGGAAAGCCTCCAGAGCCTGTGGATGGCGAAAAACGGGCCCAACGGGCCTACCGGAAGTTCGGAAATGAACTTCCGGTAGGCCCGTTGGGCTGTTTTTCACCCTCCCCAGGCTTCACAAAAGCCTCCGGAGCCTGTGGAGGGTGAAAAACGGGCCCAACGGGCCTAGCGGAAGTTCCGGTAGGTCCGTTGGGTCCGTTTTTCCCCATCCACAGGCTCCAGAGGCTTTCCTGAAGCCTGGGGAGGGCAAAAAACAGCCTTCCCCCCGCCCTCCAGAAGGCCGAAAATCAGCTGGCCAGCGTGCACATGCACACTGGAGCTGACATAGGGCAACACCTCATGTGCCCTCAGATATGGCTCCGCGTGCCACATGTGGCACGCGTGCCATAGGTTCGCCATCACGGCGATATAGTATAGTATACAGCCAGCTCTGCTGGTATGGACATTTCCAGAGAGCAGCACCTTCCACCATTGCTAAGACTGCCTACCAACTAGAAGTTAATGGTCGGTGGGCGTCCAAAACAGAGATGGCAAGACACCATCAACAAAGTTATGCAAGCCACGGGCCTGCACCCTGGAGACGCAGCTGATCGTGCAAAGTGGCGTTCAATGATCCAAAAAGCGGACCCTGCACTTGCGGGAATACCCTAGGAAGAAGAAGAAGAAGTACTATATACGATGCATTGAGCTCCTATGCAAAATAAAGTAGGAGGTAAATTAGATAAATAATAGATATTGTGGATAGCCTGCAGTTGGCAAGGAGAGATTTTGTAGCAACTTAGGAAAACAGAATGAGACATGTATGAGCTTTTGTCAGCATCTTTGCTAAGCCTTCTTTTACTGCTTCCATTCTTCCTTGTTAACACTTGTAAAATTGCAAATGTTGCCTGAGGGCAAGACTGTAGAAGTAAAGAAGTAATGTTCTAAGCTGATTGAATGCTCACTATTTCAGCCAGGGAAGGAGAGATTAGAGTTACTCTTACCCTCCCTCTCTAGCTCTTTCTCTCTCTCTAGTGTATGTAAATGTACTCTTTGGTCGCTATAATATGATGTTGCAACGGAATCTGAAAGAAATATTAATAATAATAAATCTTGAACGTGGGAATGATCTGTTGTTCAAAAGTCTGAGATCCTTATATTCCACTATCGCCACTGGAGCTGGATATTTTGGTAAAGTCTTGGATTCCTGCCAAATCCAGTCTCAAGCAGACTGAAATTACATCAACTTCAGTTGCAATGCAGCTGCCTATTGAAGCATCTTCTCCTTATAATTATAGGATTGGAAGGGACCTTAGAAGTCTTATAGTCTAACCCCTCACCCAAGGCTGGAGACCTTATTTCATCCTGGACAAATGGCTATCCAATTTTTTCTTGAAAATCTCCAGTGATGGTGCACCCACAACTCCATGAGGCAAGCTGTTGCATTGGTTAATTGTTCTCATAGTCAGTAAATTTCTCCTTAGTTCCAGGTAGGATCTCTCTTTAGTAAACTTCCACCCATTGCTTCTGGTCCTGCCTTCAGATGCTTCGCAGAATAAATCACCCTTCTCTGTGGCAGCCCCTCAAGCACTGGAAGATAGCTATGATGTCACCACTAATCTTTCTCTTCATTAGGCTAAACATACATAGTTCCATTAACCATTCACCATATAGTTTAGCCTCCAGACCCTTTATCATCTTTATTGCTCTTCTCTGCACACTTTCTAGGGCCTCAGGATCTTTTTTGTATTGTATTGCCCAGAACTGGACATAGTATTCCAAGTGAGGCCTCACTAGTATAGTATAGAGTGGTACTACCACTTCTCATAATGTTGATGCTCTCCCTTTATTAATGCAGCCTGGGACTACATTGGGGGTTTTTTTTTAGCAGCTGCAGCACACTGCTGACTCATAGTGGTGGCCCACTAGGTCACCTATATCCCTCTCACAGTTATTACTGTTGAGCCAGGAATCACTTGTGCATTTGGTTTTTCCTGCCTAAGTGCAGGGCCTTACTTTTCTCACCACAGAACTGCATCTTGTTGGGTAAGGCTCAGTGCTCAAGTCTGTCAAGATCATTCTGAACCTTCAGTCTATCTTCCAAAGTGTTGCCCATTCCCCCCAGCTTGACGTAATCTGCAAATTTGATGAGTTCCCCCTTCTTCCCTTTTTTCCCCCTCCCTTGAACCCAGAAAGGAGACTGAAAAGCCCTCTTCTTTCTAAGCTTAAAACAATCCCTCAAAAATATTTTTTCACTCACAGAAATTGCTTAAAATGTATTAAGGCTGAGGGATCAAAAGGCTCTCATTAGTTTATGGATACCTACCATCCAAGAATAACTCTCATTATTTTATTCATGTAAACCATTAATTTGGGAGTTTTGACCATTCCCATCAATGTCCCTCCTTCCATTACTCCCAAACAAACAACTTTTACAAATTCTATTTCATTAATTGATTCATATGTTAATTAACTTCTTCTTTGTATTACTTTTAATTTTGTCAGCATGAACATGAATACCTGCAAATACTCCTGAATTTTGCATTCAATATTTCCCCCCATCTCCCTGTAAATTGTTCCTAGTTCTCTTACAGGTTACTGATAGGGCTTTTCCAGCCTGGTGTCTAATCTTAGTACTGGCAAGTCTTGGCAACCTCGTATCCACAACTGTTTCCCACAATGCTGCCTTCATCTTGACCTCAGCTTTTAAATGAGATAGCATTAAATTGTCCTTTGGTGTTCCGGTTGTAAGCCATGCTTGTATAAAAACTTTGGGCCAGGCACAACTTAAAATCTTTTCTCTCTCATTCTGTCTTTCATTGTCTATTCTAGGCAGACAAAAGGTTACATATAGGCATATCTCATTTCATTGTGTTTGGCTTTATTGCATTTGCAGATATTGCATTTTTCTTATAAGACCATCCACCAACAGAAATATTATGACTTGCTGAAGGCCAATATGATGATTAGCATTTTTGGCAATAAAGTATATTTTAATTAAGGTATTACGTTGGAGGTTTTGGACATAATGCCATTGCACATTTAATAGACTACAGCATAATGTAAACATAAGTTTTATAGGGACTGGGAAACCAAAAAATTCTTATGGGTTACTTTATTGCAATATTCACTTTATTGCAGTGGTCTGGAACCAAACCTGCGATATCTTCAAGATATGCCTGTAAATTGCCTGTAAATAGTTTTATGGCAGAGAAATAGGAACCTCAACATATGAAGAAGTGCTGTGTACAGCAACATAGAAACATCTATCTCTCTCTCTCTCTCTCTCTCTCTCTCTCTCTCTCTCTCTCTCTCTCTCTCTCTCTCTCTCCCTCCCTCCCTCTCCCTCTCCCTCTCCCNCTCCCTCTCTCACACCTCCCCCCGCTCTCTCCCTCCATCTCCCCCTCTCTCTCTCCCTCTCTCTCCCTCTCCCTCTCTCCCTCCCTCTCCCTCTCCCTCTCCCTCTCCCTCTTTCTGTGAATGTCTGTGTGTGTATGTGTATGTGGATATGTGAATCCCTAATTTTCAGTGTGTATTCACTTTTTTTTCTGCATTTTTGGATCATTTATGGAGATGAAGCAATTTAAGAATTTTCATTAAATGTTAGGAGTCAGACTTTTCTTAATAAGAGACATAAATATTCTAACTAGCTGAGAAAATAGGGAGCAGGTGTTTTATTGTCTTCAGTTAACAGTTATTCTAAAAAAGGAAAATATTGATTTGGATGTTCTTAAACAGGAAATACCATCTTAGTAGTTTTTTTTTTAAAAGGTTGCCTTCTTAAATAAAGATATATTTTAAAATATTCAGGACAATTCAGAATGGTAAACTGGTAAATATTTTATAAAACAGGCTCAATTTATGGTATACCTTTATGGATATATAAACTGTATCAGCCTAAATATGCATTTTGTAGGATTATCTGGAAAGAATAACCATCAGAAATGTGAAAATGAGAAGTCATTAATAATTGAATAGATCATCATCATTTTCAATAAGTGATTATCAGATTTTCTCCATCCAAAATCTGTTATACAATAAATGTTATCTCCCCAACCAAGGTCATCAATGACTGTGATTTTATTGTCCATTCCAACCACATACACTACAGCACTTTCTTTTCTTATTCTCACAATTCATGTTTAAAGCTGAATTAAACTTTATTTTCATATCACTAAATATTATGCAAATTATATAAATTGGTCTGACAGTTGAAATTTCTGAAGTATCATATTTTTCTTCAAAATGAAGTCTTAGTTGGTCAAAGTCTAGCAGGTTAATCATATGCCAATCATACTATTCCCTTTCAGTGCCCATCATCCTATTCCCTTTCACAGCAAAGCTATGAAGATGTCACTAAATGTAGTTATACCCATCTGTGCTTCCACATTGTCCAAATTCTGCTTTGAATCTCCTCTTTTATTGTTCAAATTTCTCATCCTTTTTGAGGAACTCCTCAATTGCCCCCAATCACAACTTTCTTGGTCTTCCTCTTCCTCTCAACTACAGCTATTGTGTGAGCAGATTCTTTTTCCCAAGTGACTCCACAATGGTACAAATGTCACAATATCATACTGGGAATTCAGGGAAAACAGCCTCTAAGAAAAGTGTGGACTTTCTGCTGTAAAAAGCAAAGATTAAGATTTCAATAGTAGGCAAACCCATCCCTGCCTTAAAATGACCAAAGAACTAATGACAGGTTATTTTATTAAAAATCCAAATATAAATTTAATGGAGCAGAAATCTGCCCTGCAAAATGGAGAGTAGAATAAATCAGACTGACACTAATCTGTACTTCCTGAACTAAGCGATCTGGTGACCTTTCATCTGTACAAAAGGCTTTTATAAAAAGCATCTTACTGAGGAAAAACTCTGGAGAAAAGACAAAGAAAAAAGATAACGTATAACTAAAATGCTGATTTATTAAATAATTCAATCAAAGAAGCATAGAGAAAGAAAAGACATTCTGAAAGTTATGGGAGATTGAAGATATAAGAAACAAAACATATAAGTAGAGTGGAATCTAGCTGTATGGTCCCATTAACAAAATGTAGTTTCTATTGACAGAATGGAAGAAGACAAATGTGTCTCTCCCATGGCCCGCCAAATCCTCTTCCGCCTTCCTAGTCTCCAAAGCAAAGACCACATAAAGATCTTCAGGGTTGGAACAAGGAGAGAAACCTCACTGCATGGTCACGACTTCTTGTGTAACATTTCACTCTTTGTAACATCAATGAAAATTGTTAAGTGAAATGTAAGTTAGGCAATCAAAGTAATAAAATGTTAGGAAAATATTATCTAAGGAGCAAGAAGAACAGTTAATACCAATGATATTTTTGTATTATTATTATTATTATTATTATTATCTATTGCTACTATTACTACTACTACTATTATTATTATTATTATTATTATTATTATTATTATTATTATTATTATTATTAATCATCACACAGTCAGCCAGATGTTGTTGCTGTTGCTGTTGTTGTTGTTGTTGTTGTTACTTAGCAGTATCCACAAATAGATTATCAGTTTGAGAAACTATATAAAGCAAACAAATTAAATATTAAAAAAGAGTTAAATTCTACCTAGACTGTTTTCCTTAAATTCTTCCAGATATTACAGCAATATTAAAGGTGTCCATTACTTTAGGATAGCTTTTCAATATTATTATTGAGGGAATGTAATAATTAGGTTTGACAATTGATTTGCTTTTTTTAAGAAATGTGATTGTTAACCGCATCAGTTGTCACTTTTAAATAAAGGCATGCGTCTCCTTATTGTACCCATTGAAAGAAGCATTCTGAGAATTATTGTTCTCTTCCCCAGGAAAGAAGAAGATTTAGGATAAAAAAAAGCTTGCATAGACCTTTTAGTGTGTTCTAAAAGAATCTAAGATGGCTTTCCTATTTTAAAGATTAAATGTTGATTAGGAGGGGGGATAGTCTTCTTTGCAAATACATATAAAAATAAGGCATTAAGAGCAACTAATATTTTATTTATTTATTTATTTTGTCAAGTATGCATTTGATAATATACATAAGTATAACATTATTTGAATACATAAGATAGGTACAAATAAAAGGGAACATTTGGACAGGGACGGTAGGCACGCTGGTGCGCTTATGCACGCCCCTTACTGACTTCTTAGGAATGGGGTGAGGTCAACAGTAGACAGTCTAAGGGTAAAGTTTTGGGGATTTGGGGAGGAAACTACAGAGTCAGGTAGTGAGTTCCAGGCATTAACCACTCTGTTAATGTACCCTATGACAATCATTAAGTATTGTACCTTATGATTCTTGACGAATGTATCTTGTCTTTTTATGTACACTGAGAGCATATGCACCAAAGACAAATTCCTTGTGTGTCCAATCACACTTGGCCAATAAAGAATTCTATTCTATTCTATTGCTGAAGTCGTATTTTCTGCAATCGAGTTTGGAGCAGTTCACTTTGAGTTTGTATCTGTTGTGTGCTCGTGTATTGTTGTGGTTGAAGCTGAAATAGTCATTGACAGGTAGGACATTGTAGCAGATATGTTTATGTGCTTTAAGGGTT
>QLTV01012198.1:6853058-6868500 GCA_003457575.1 Thermophis baileyi | reverse complement strand
ATCGACTCCCAGATTGGTAACAGCATTGTATAGGGTTGCATGGATGGGTTCAGTCATGCATTCGTTTAGGGTCCAGTTAATAAGAGGTAGATTGAGGTCACCAAGAAAGATAAGAGGGCATGGGCAGGAGGCTGCCCACGTTAGCAGTGAGGTTAATTTGTTCGCATGTGTGATGTCATAGTCAGGGGCTCTGACTACGTAGTCAAATATGTGAATATCTGGCTGCAACTGCGAGAAAAGGTAATTATTTCCGAATGGTAATTAAAAATATGAAATATTATAGTCATGTAGAAAATGAATTCTTATTTGCCAAAGGGGATGAAATACCAGGAGAGTGTAAGTGTTGAGAAAGTTGATTTCATTTCTAACATGTTAAATAACAGTTTCTAGGATGTTATTAACCCTTTTCAATTTTTTTTCTTTTGTAAAAAGCAATTGTAATTTTCTTATGATCAGAAGGATTCTGGTAGTGCCTTTTCAGACTAACAAATTTTATTAAAACGCATAATGTTTGTGAATTACAATTCAGTCCCTCAGATGTATGAAATGACTAAAGTGAGGTAGACTTTATTTGGGAGGAGACAAAGGGAAAGGAGAAGAAAGAGTGCTTACACAGATGCAGGCTACAAGTAAGACAAATTACAAGTATTTTATCTATTAGCACTGTATTGTATTAAAAACATTGCATTTGTTGAGACCTTCTGAAATGGCCCAAAACTTTTGATGTATTTTCTTCACCAATCTTTCATTCAGTAGTGCAAGTAAAGTTTCTTTCTTCTAAAACAGCTAGCTTAATTGAGTGTCCTGGGAGGTTAAAATGTTCTAATATTACTTTGTTCTTGTTTTGAGTCCTGATGTCAAAATTGTGTCCATTAATTCTTTTACCCAAAGTCCATTCCATTTGCCCTATATAGAATCTAGCCGGGTATTGCTGTTAGATAATGGCAGCAATTATCACGTTAGAGAAAGAATACACTATGTGAGGAGGCCTCCATTTTTTCAGTGTGAGGTTCTTGAGGTCTCTGGTGTTGCTCTGGGGCTAAGTAGACACCTCAGTGATAGGGTCAGATTCAGAGGTGGGTTCCTGCCAGTTCCCCCCCCCCTTGCCGAACTGGCAGCGATGGCCGGCTGGACACGCCCCCGAACCAGCTCTCTCAGCGGCACCATAGGCGCCGCCATCTTGTTTTTAGCTTCTGTGCACACACAGAAGCTGTTTTTTGCTTCTGTGCATGCACAGAAGCTGGATTTTCAGCACTGTGCATGCGTGTGCGTGCGGCACGCAATGCGCGCATGCCCACATGGCGCGGGAGGAAGCGAACCGGCAGCGAGGTAAGTCAGAACCCACCCCTGGTCAGATTCCTGTGTTAGCATCATAGGTTTGTTGTTTTTCTTTACTTAATCAAAATCTGTCTCAGGTTGGATGGTTGTCATGGATGGGCCTGCCATCCCATACCTGAGAAAGTGAGGTGTAATTCAGTTGTCCAGATTGTGGCTCATTAATAATGTACTTGAGTGGCCTGAGCTGTAAATTGTAGATGTAATCAACAGAATCCTGCTGTTCCTTTTTTGAAGTTTATCAAGGTCTTCCCTGGAAATGGACTTGACCATATTGACTTGACTATTAATTTACCTATTGATCTTGTTGAGTGAATAGTTATCTCTAAATACCTAGTTTAATTCCATCAGAAAGCATCTCTTTTGAGTGGGTCAGAATAAATGTGGTTCTAGCATAGAGCCTGACTATACAGAATATATTTAATGGTGTAATGGCATAGGGGAATGACCATGGGAGACAGTGGGAAGAGTTAGATAAGAGGCAACAGAGGAATGTGAGTGACCAAAAATTCCAGAAGAGACTCTCCCTAGTTTCTAAGCTGTAAAGACAACAGGAGACAAATGTACTTTTAGACTTGCAAGATTCCATTAATGAAATGTTACAATAATGTGAATTAGTTCATCTGGGCATGCTTTCTGTCTGGACTACAAGGCTGTCATCATTTTTTCAAGTTTCAAATCTGCTTAAAAGTCTATGGATTTCCTATATAACATGGTCAATTATATAGTTTTATTTAGTTTCTGTGTTGTATAGTTTTACCCTGACATCACTAGAAGTGGACTTATTCTTTAAAAAGGCCAGTGCTAAGGCTGAGGAGGGATGAAAGTTATTGCAATCTTGATGAAATTTAATAAGATCTTTTTTCACGGGTCCAGATAATAAAAGTGTCGTTAAAGAAAGCATCGTTCTAAGCCAACCAAGAAGTCAGCATGCACTGGAGCCATTCGTATACCCATGTTGATGCCACCAATTAGGATGCCACTGATTAGGGGCAAGAGGTAATTTGGTTTGTAGCTATGGTTTTATGCATTGTTGTAAACCACCTAGAGCGGGGGTGTCAAACTCTCGACAACACTTGTCATCACGTGACATATCACAACTTTTTCCCCTTTGCTAAACCGGGGGTGGGCATGGCCAGAGCATGACGCATCAGGGCCGCAGGCCGCAAGTTTGACATCCCTGACCTAGAGTCATTATATAAGATAGACAATGATATAAATCCTGTAAATAAATAAATAAATAAATAAATATTATTTGTTGCCAAAGGTGAAGTAATTGCAGGTAATCCTCAACTTACAATCATTTTAATTTAGTGACTCTTCAAAGTTACAACAGCACTGAAAAACTGTCTTATGACTGTTTTTCACACTTATGACCATTGCAGCATCTCCGTGGTGACATGATGAAAATTTGGATGTTTGGCAACTGGCATGTATTTATGATGGTTGCAGTGTCCTGGGGTCACTTTTTGTGACCTTCTGACAAGCAAAGTCAATGGGGAAGCCAGATTCACTTAACAACCCTGTTACTAACTTAACAACTGTAGTGATTCACTTAACAACTGTGACAAGAAAGATTGTAAAATGGGGCAAATCTCACTTAACAACTGTCTTGCTTAGCAGTGCAAATTTGGAGCTCAATTGTGGACATAAGTTGAAGATACAAAGTCACATATGTATGCTGTGTTGACATCAGTGATGTTCTTGATGGTTTGAAGTCATGGGTTATGAGAGGATGCTGGTGTATAATGTCTCAACATGCATAAAAGTTAAAGTTGTGTTGATGGGGCATTTGCCAATGGAGTTCAGTCATCTTAGAAAATTTGTGGTATCTTTTACGCAGCTGGGAGTCCTGGTGGCATAACCCTGAATACAGAGTCATGAAATCTGATATTCCAACTGATATTGAATGTATGGAATATGAGCCATTCCATTATCTTAGCCAATGGTTGAGACAATGGAATGGCTCATATTCCCATAGCACCATAACAGCATATTGGTAAAAGAATTTCCTGAGGATATTTATTTTTATTTATTTATTTATTTTGTCAAGCATATATAAAATTACAGAAAAAGTATAAACATGATTGTGAATATGTAAAACATATAAACATGGTTATGTATACATTAGATGGTTACAAATACATGGGCACATTAGGACAGGGACGGTAGGCACGTTGGTGCGCTTATGCACCTCCTTACAGACCTCTTAGGAATGGGGTGAGGTCAACGGTAGACAGTCTAAGGTTAAAGTTTTAGGGGTTTGGGGAAGAAACCACAGAGTCAGGTAGTGCATTCCAGGCATTGACCACTCTGTTGCTGAAGTCATATTTTCTGCAATAAAGTTTGGAGCAGTTTACGTTAAGTTTGTATCTATTGTGTGCTCGTGTATTGTTGCGGTGTTTTATGGCTGCACTTTATATTTCCCATAAGGATTGGTGAATGTTCTTCGGGAGTTGGGCGGCATATAAATTTTATAAAATAAATAAAATAAATAAATAAATATGGGAAACCTCTTTTAACCAGTGAATATATTTATACGAAGTAGTGGCATGTGAAATAAATAAAAGTGTCCACTTTTTTTTTCTGAAGTTCTTATCTTCGGGCAATGTTTTGAAGTCAGCTTGGTCTAAAAATCTCATCTGCTTAATTATCCATTCATTTCATTTTTAGTAAGACACTTTTTTAAATGCTCCTGTTTAACTGATAAAGATTGTAAGATTAATCCAATCAGTGAACCAAATGAAATAATAAGGTATTAGTGGTATGTGTAATCATTGTTGTGCAAAATAAGAGCGAGCAATACATGGAGGCGAAAAGGAGGAGGACACCAACCCAATTTTAAAATTAACTGCAGTTAAATGTAGGGAAAGGAAAAGCAACAAAATTAAACCTTGTGGCTCTTCCAACATTATGGCAGATTCAGATGTGTTGTTTCCATCTGCACATTATAATTTTTCTAACAAATACATAATCTTACTTCTGGCTACATTCATACTCTTAGGATAATTTTCAGAAGGTTATGCAAATACAGCAGAATGATTACTACTCAGCTGCAGAACTTCACTTGATTGTATCTGCTCTCAAACAATCAGGAAGAAGAGAAGAAAATTAATAAAATTGGCTGACACAAAACATCATATTTTGGACTCTATTCAGAAGTGACATCTTCAGCTCTGATGAACAGGAGAAATCCATAACACAGATATAAAACCCTGATTAGCTTCTAAGTTTCAGATTCAAGCCCTGCCATCTTTAACTAAATAAACAAAGACAACAGCTCAAATGTACAAGTTCAACCCAATTTGTTAATTCTGCCCACTTTGGTCTGAATTGAATTTGTTTTATGGTCCAGCCTACTACTAGAATGCAGTTCTCAATACGTTTCAGGAAATATATACTTTAACAAAAAAAGTTTGCCTAGTCATAGTTTCCATAGTCTTTTTTTTTTTTACAGCCCTCGGAAGCACACTCAGCACTGTTATTGAATAGTGATAATTTCCTGCCATTCTGAACCAAGAAAGAAATTCTCATGTAAGCTGTAAAACAAGAATAAAATCATTTCAAAATGAATAAATGCACTTAAACGTCCACCCAAATTGCCCTGTGTATGTGCCACCCAGTCCTACCCACTCTGCATCTTTGCTATAATACCTTTTAGCTCCTCCCCTCCCAGAATGTGAATTATGGTTCCTGGTCAGTAAAAGATTTTTCATCCCAGAGTTAAAAGGTTTCAGTAACAAATGAAGTTCTTCACTTCTCCTATAGGATTAGGAAATCTCAAGAAATCAGAATTCTTCCTCATTCCAACAGTGTTCATACTTCTTGTTCCAGATCATTTCTACACATTCCAATGCTATCCATCTCACCAGGGGTAGGACTGAAAAATTTTAGCAACCAGTTCTCTGCCCGGTTGCTGGGTGGGCGTGGCCATGTGCGGGTGGCCCCCTGCACCATGGCGGGGGGTGGCTTTTCACCCTCCCCAAGCTCCGGAGGCTTTCCTCAAGCCTCCAGGAGGGCGAAAATGGCCTCCCCCAGGCTCCGTAGGTCCTCCAGAGGCCAGAAATGGGCACGTTTCCGGACTTCCGGTACTTCTGGTAAGCCCGTTTTTCGCCCTCCCAGAGCCTCCACGCGGGTCCTGCACTTACCTCGCATCCAAAACAGGCCGCATGGAGACTCCTGAGAGGGGTGGGGTGGGGTGGCCGGGGTCAGCCAGTCCTTGCAACTACCGGTTCGGCGAACCAGATGTAAAATTAACATCCGGTTCACCCGAACCTGTCCAAACTGGGTGAATCCCACCCCTGCATCTCACCCTCCAAAACAGGCTAATGTGACTTGCATTCTACCATGTTTTTTTTAAAAAAACAACATCTAAATCTCCTATTTCTGATACATTTCTTTTATATTCCAAGTGGAGAAATTCCATCCCTGATTAATTTCCATTAATAAGTTATGGTTTCTACCTTGTTTCCCCTATAATAAGACATGTCCCGATAATAAGCCCAACAGGGCTTTTCGGGACATGCGTTGAAATAAGCCCTCCCCCCCAAAAAAAATAAGGCCCCTTCCCCAACTATGTACATGCACCCCCTTGCCCCATCTGCCATCCCCAAATTGTGCCCGAACATCTTACCAGCGTCTGGCAGCTCGCCGCTTCTCTTTCTCAGCCGGTCTTTGCAGGGAAACTCCTTGAAATGTAAAGAAGAACTTCTCGCGAGTGCGAGCAATTAACAACTTCTCACACAGTTTTTCTTTACATTGGAGTTTCCCTGCAAAGACCAAGAAAGAAAAGCGGTGAAGCTGCCAGATGCTGGTAAGATGTTTGGGCACAATTTGGGGGTGGCAGGTGAGGCAGGGGATGGGGAGGGGCGGGCTGTGAGATGCGCATCTTACCAGTGTCTGGCTTCTCTCCGCCACTACTGTCTCTCTCGGCTGGCCTTTGCAGGGAAACTCCAATGTAAAGAAAAACTTCTGAACAAGCTGCCGCCGCCCGGGAAAATAACGTGAGTAATGGGCTCTCTTGCAGCGCCTCTTCTCTTTCTTCTTCTCCCGAGTGGCAGCTGTGTGTCCAGAGATCAGCAGGCCAGATTCGGTGAGCCAGATGCACCGCTGCCACTCGGGAGAAGAAGAGAGAGAAGAGGCGCTGCGAGAGAGCCCATTTCTCATGTTGTTCTCTTCCCGGGTGGCAGCGGCGCGTTCAGCTCCCCGAATCTGGCCTGCCGATCTCGGCCAGAAAGGGGGGAGCACCGTCCCTCTCTCTTCTTCTCCTGAGCCTCGCAGCACCTCCTCTCTCTTCTTCTCCTGAGTGGCAGCTGTGTGTCCAGAGATCCAGAGATTCCTGGGAAAGGGGGGGACATGCCGGGAGCCGCTCTTTTTGTGGCGGGCACTCTTTTGGCCGGGAGAGCGAGAGCAAGCAAGAGGCGGGTGCGCACACACCCCGCGGGACTAGCTCGGCTCCTCTGGGCTCTGCCTATGGCAATTTGAAACACGTTCCTGCCTGCGAGGAAGAGGAAGCGAGCATCAATCCCTGCCTCACCGTCGCCTTGCAGGCAGGAGCACGTTTCAAAATGCTGCCAGAGGCAGCCCAGAGGAGCCGAGACAGTCCCACAGAGTGTGCGCGTACCCACCCCTTGCTCTCTCTCTCCCGGCCAAAAGAGTGCCCACCACAGAAAGAGCAGCCAGCCGGGAGAGTGAGAGCAAGCAAGAGGCGGGTGCACACACATCCCACGGGACTGGCTCGGCTCCTCTGGGATGCCTTTGGCAGCATATGAAATGCATCCTCCACCTGCCCTCCTCACGTCCTTCAGACGGGGGATGCAGGCGAGGGCGGTGCATGGGAATCCCCTGCAGGAACAGCCACCCGTTTCTCGGTGTTGTGTCCACTGACCCTCCCCTGCCTCCGGCTCTTGAGCGAAGCGGGAGGGGGAAGAAACTCGC
The DNA here is from genome assembly GCA_003457575.1 of Thermophis baileyi. Taxonomy (NCBI): domain Eukaryota; kingdom Metazoa; phylum Chordata; class Lepidosauria; order Squamata; family Dipsadidae; genus Thermophis; species Thermophis baileyi. The sequence goes on along the minus strand of QLTV01012198.1, from coordinate 6,861,228 downwards.
GGGCTGCCTGAGGCAAAGTACCTGCCTTTCCTCCTTCCTTCCCTCCCCCCTCCCTCTCTCTCAGCAGCAACCTTTTGGCTGCATGCAAGAAATCTTTCTCTCTTCCAAACTCCGCCAGAAATTAGTCTTCGTTAGACTCATCGCGCCTGAGCAGCCTCTTGGAGTGAAAGGGGAGAAAGATTTCTTGCATGCAGCCAAAAGGTTCCTTGTCCTGGCGCTGTGTCTTATGTGCACTCTCTCCCCCCGCCCACCCGAGAGGTTTGGTCGCCGGCTGCTTCTGTTCTGCGGGGATGGCTGAGGCCCTGTGGGTGTTGCTGCTGCCCTCGCCGCCGCAGCCTACGGAAGCCCCGGCCGGCCCACTGCAGGCCAAGATCAGCTGCGGGCAGGGAGCACTGGCCGTGGCTGGGCTGGCCAAGCTGCGTCTGTCAGGGCTGCCCTCAGCGTGGCTGCCCGGTGTCTCACTGCCGGGCGCCTGGGAAGAGTAAACGGGGCCTGCGGGAGGAAGGGAGTGCAAGCAAGGGTCCAGCGAGGCTCCCCTCCCCAGGAAGAGTCCGGCTCAATCGTCGTCCCATCTGTTGACTCCCAAGGTGGAGGGGCTTCATGGGCATGCCGGCGGGCGCTCCGGTCAGTCAGCGCTCAGGTGGGGGGACCACAGGGAGATTGGAGCAGAGAGGAGCAGGGGGAAGGGGACGCCTCCAATGACCATCACCATAGAGCGGGAAGTGCAGTCGCAGAACAGCCGCTGCCCTGGCTGGGGTTTGGAAGCCACAGAGCCGGAGTTTGGGGGAGAGAAAGAAAGAAAGACTTCTGCTACTTTCCTTGCGTGCAACCAAAAGCAGAAGCAGCAGAAGTCTTTCTTTCTTCCTTTCTCTCCCCCAAACTCCGGCTCTATGGCTTCCAAACCCCAGCCAAGGCAGCGGCTGCTCTGCGAGTGCGCTTCCTGCTCTATGGTGATGGCTGGAGCTGGAACTGGAACTGGAACTGGAACTAAACAGACCAGCCGAGAGACGCCACAGAGCTGCCAGATTCCAGTAAGACGCGCGTCTCGCGGCCCGGCCCGCCTCCTGCACCCCGAAAATAATAAGCTCCCCCCCAATAATAAGGCCAAGGCCATATTTCAGGGGTCAAAAAAATATAAGCCCCTGTCTTATTTTCAGGGAAACATGGTATGTGTTTGTTTTGCCATGGTTAATAATACAAATATGTTATATATTCAAGGAATTATGAAATGGCATTTATTAAATCTAATACTTTTCTTGATTTGTTTTAGTGCCTGCTCATTTCCCTGTGTTATTGTTTCAAATTCGCTGGGGATAATTTTAAACTAATATCCTCATCATATTGCAGAGAAACCATCATCAATAAGCAGCAAAAGGATGATTAAAATATCTCTCCATGTAAAACAAATGAAGTCAAAATTACTGTGGGGAATAAGTTGCCCTTGCAAAGGCATAATGTCACTGCCATGTTTTAAGCAAGATTTGTTATTGAAAAACAAAACTGTCTTAGAGTCCTAAACAGGTACTAGTTGGAATAATTATATTGTTTTTAAAAAATGTAAATGTCTGATTTCCTCTCACTAAAATCTTCCAATCCCTTCACTAACTTCTTTTCTCTTCCACACCCCAAAGAAGTGAGTTTAAAAGTCATCAAGCATTTTCAGCTCTTCCACACAGGGTGGGATCCTTGGGAAAGCAAATCCAAATCCAGAACACATGATTGCTAGACTTGGTAGAGAAAGAATCCACCTATTGCCTGATGGGTGACAATGAATATGCTTGTTGGCATCTTCAGTGCCTGAACTCTCCTACTGCCAAAGCCATAATGGCCAGATGGCAACGAAGAGAAGTCACCCCAAGCCAGAGCGAAAGACCATGCCTGTAGCAACTGAAAGTAGCCAATAAGAGCTGGACAATTACAAACTGTGGATATTGTAAAACCTATGTTAGGGAAAAAAAACCAGAAAATATAAGATACTAGGTGACACCACAGCTTCTGTAGCTGGGTCTGTTTTCAAATGTATATCCAGAGGTGGGTTCCTCCTGGTTTGGACCAGATCGCCCGAACCGGTAGCGACCCGCTGGTGACATCATAATGATGTCACGGATCCGGTTCGGTCGGTGCCGGTCCGTGGGCGCTGCCATCTTTTTTAAAAAAAAATTAATTTATTTTTTTGAATTTTTTATTTTATTTTATTTTTCTTCTGTGCATGCGCAGAAGCCGAGTTTCCGGCACTGCGCATGCATCGCCATCTTGTTTTTGGCTTTTTTTATTTATTTTTTGAATTTTATTTTATTTTTTTTGCACTGCGCATGCGCGCGCGTGCCCACAAGGCACAGCCATGCGGCGCGGGAGGAAGTGAACCGGCAGCGAGGTAAGTTAGAACCCACCCCTGTGTATATCCCATACATGTCAATAGGATGGCTGAGAATTTTGGTTGAGACTGAGAGAAGGGCTGTTATCAGAGGGTTAATTCCAACAGCAAAGGCTTATTTGAGTAAAAAAGAGGAAAAACTCAAACTACCAAAAATCACTGAGTGCTGAGATCTGGAGAAGCCTAGTAAGGAAAAACTGGAGTAGTAGGCTACTTGCATTTTGAGCTATAGGTTGCCCATCACTGACTAAATGAATCCACAATCTTTTTCAACTCTGCCATATCTTCTCTTTCTGCTCACCAGTCCCCAACCTCTTTTTTCTGCTTATGCCTGTTTGCTATTCTAAACAAATTTCATAACTCTGTTTTTGATCATTATCATAGTTTCCAGTGGAGAATGATTAACATAAAGATGAGATGTCTCTCCTGCAGTGGAAAATATAGTAAACCTTGTTTTTGATCACAGAATGTGGGGTCATGAGCCTCATCTGCTGCAGGACTAGGAAAAGTTAAAAGGAGCAAGGATAAGGCCCCTCACTGAGTCTCTTTAAAAAGTGCTTAAATAACTTTTCTTCTTGTACTGTAGGTCAGAATGATCTAGCACTTTTCTGCTCATTTCCTCAAGTAAGACAGTGATAATTACAGGTCTGTTCCACTTTTATCTTCAATTCCAAGAAAATAACACTTTGTAATATTCACTTATTTCATTCCAAATAATCACACTTACTAATCACTAATGTCTAGCCATTCGCATGCCTATTTCAATTGCTCTAAATTGAATTTTGCCCCATTATGTGACGTAAAAGCAAGTCATAATGCATTCTTCCTTCGACCCCCATCCCACTCCATCCCAAATTACCGTATTTTTCGGAGTATAAGACGCACCTTAGTTTTGGGGGAGGAAAACAAGGGGGGGGGATTCTGCCTCTGCCTACCAGCATCCTTAGCCTGGTCAGCTTCAGCACATTAGTTCGCTGGTTGTGACCAGTGTGAGACAGTCCTCTTTGTTTCTCATTCTCAGTTTGTTTCTCAAAATATGACATTATGACAATGTCCCTATGAGATCCCTTTGCTATCTATTGACTTCAAGGTGCTGAGAATAAGAAGAAAGATACCTCAGGATGTCACAGGTCCAGCAGTAACAAAAATCCCTTTACCTAAAATAAATTGCTTACACACACACACACACACACACACACACACACACACACACACCAGTAATGGGTTTCACTTACCTTTGCTACCGGTTCGGAGATGTGTACGCGCTGGTTCTGCACATGTGCAGAAGCTTCTGCGCATGCACAGATCATACGTGATGACGTCCAGGCGGGTGGGCGGAGCCTCCCGCCGACACTGCTACCGGTTCGCCGCTACCAACACACACACACACACACACTTGCCTACAAGGAAGAAAAAACCTTTCAGGCAGTTTTTTAAATTTGGAGCTGAAAAGTCATCAAGCAAATGTTTCTCTCTGAAAGATTTGAAGTCCAGATTCAGAGGTTGGTGAGATAGGAAAAAATAGAGAATGGACAAGAATGGTTTCAAATAGACCATAGCTGAAATAGAAATAAATCTTTCGACATTACCATGTTCTGCAGCTGCTTTCAAAATTGAAAAGAAGGTCCTTGTAAGAAAGTCTGTTGAATGATCTAGTTATAATTAAACAAGACACCAAGTTTGTTTAAGACATTTGCTACATGATTAGGAGACCCAAGTCATTTAGTCATCTTAGGAAATACAGAGTATAGGTTGACTTACTCCCTATTAGTGCATTGATCAGTTCCTAGCCTCTTGGTTGGTTATAAAACTTATACAGTATAAACTTTCTGTTTCTGAAGTATGTTCACTCCTTAATATTATCAGTAAAAACCTCCCAAGTGTTTGCTGTGTTATTCTTCCATTCTTCACTTCCTAGCTCTGTGTCCTGTTTCTCTGCCTCACACTTTGTCTGTCTACACAGTTTGAGTCTACTACTACAGTCATTGGCAATAAAAACTCAAGGAAACAAGAACACAAATGTAAGATTCTCAAACTTTCTACAATCAGTACTTAACTAGCACATGGCAGTGACAGGAGTGCTTATGCCTCACTATACAGTATAATCTTTCTTAGGGCTCAATTTTCCTTATATGCTAAAATTAGCATTCACTGTATTGCTAATTATATGTAATACAATTTAAATTGTTGGTTGGAGTGCATTTTGCATTTATCATAAATATTAAATACCAGATGTGGAAATGTTATAAACGTTTATTAAGTTTTGTTTATTACTGGCAATTGTGAACTCACAGGATAAATGCCATGGGATCTTAAATTTAAAATTGCATCATCTTTTCATATTGTCAAGAATGGATCTGGGGAAAAAGTAGATATGGGACAAAATAAAAACGGTGAAGAAAACTGGAATGAAGACAGAATGAATGGAAGAAGGGGGAGTATACAGTAAGTCCTGTTTGAAAAACTATTAGAAAATGGATTAAATTCCCAATAGTGTTAATGGAAAGTGGATGTAAGGAAAGAGGACTTGAAAAGTACTTGCGACAAAAGTTCCAAAATTATATCATTGAATGCCATAGAAGTTACTTGAAATTATACTAATGGGCAATATCAAAAGAGATACTTGGTGGAATAATGAAATAAAGGAAACTGTGCTTGAGAGGAAAATGCACATGAGAAAATGATTGCTACAAAAAATGAGGATGAAGGTTATTTGGTAACATGTATGGTAGACCGAGAAGAAGTTGCAGAGAATATGATATAGGGGAAATTTTGGTTAATCCCAGTTAACCTCAATCCAACAGCAGAAGAGTGCCTTGAAGTTGCTTTATTGTACTATGATCACAGGATGTTCTCTCACAGATGAAGACAAACTTCACAACCAAGCAAGCATTTTTATCAATTACCGATATCATGTATACCTTCTTCTTCTTCCATGTCTAGATCAAACTTTAAACTGCCAGAATGAAACCACCTTCTTAGCTTTGTCATTGGCTAAAAATAAGTCATTATTGGTACATGATTCTGGTAGTAGACGACATACCAGTAGATGGGCCAGGCTCTGTGTCTCTCCACATTCACATACCCTGTTTCCCCCAAAATAAGACATCCCCTGATAATAAGCCCAATCAGGCTTTTGAGTGCATGGCAGTAAGGCCAAGCGCTTATTTCAGGGTTCAAAAAAATATAAGACAGGGTCTTATTTTCAGGGAAACACGGTAGCATGTTGTTATCCTCTAAGAGTTTCTACTTGAGCATAATTGGTTTTACATTGAGGCCCTAAAACTCTCAACCTATTCAGGGTCCTCCAAGTAGTATAAGAAGGTCAGATCCTTTAGCCATATCTTCCTTTAATGTTATTTCTTGCTCAATGGTTTTCTTCCTCCTCAAGAGTGTTTGTTCTTGCCATATATAGATAACATTTATAATTATCACCTTCCTGCAGATTTTACATTATCTTATTCAAAACTTTGTTATAGACAAACAGTTTTCAGGTATGTTCAGTCTTGCCCTTGACTATACAAACTGGCACAAACTTGCTCTTTTTTTCTGGTAATCATACAAAGTCAGGTTATTTCTCCCTTCATGGAGTCTATGTTTCTTCACTGCATTTGACTATACCTTCTAACAAGATTCCTCTGAAAGCTTTCTCTGGAAATCTCTAATTAGCTTCTAGCATACTAAAAATGCACTTTAACATGGTTTTACTTATATCTGTCAATATCTGCTGATTTAGGATTGCTGCCATAGTTAAAAATCAAGACAACAAATGTAAAATTTAAAAATTCAGACCAATTTTGAAGAATTGATTTAAAAAAATTGGAGCGGGTGAAAAGGGCTAAGCAAGGAGACTCCAACAATAAAAAATGTTGATATGGTTTTGGATGTACAATAACTGAAGCGAGATAATCCTGAAAGACATATAAATAGTTTGCATGGAAATGAAAGTGTTCTCTCTTGGAAATAAAATAGAAATGAATGTTAGAAAAATCAGCATCCAAGAAAGAATGATAATTCTGTCTGGATATTGAAAATAGAAAAGTTGAAGGTGTAAATAGTATAGCTGAATAATATTAAAATATAAATATGGTTATGAAGTTACTGTGTAACGTGATTAACATATATGTGAAGATGACATCTGACTTGATAAGTGGAAGATAGTTGTTATTGTTCCCTTATACAAAGGAAAAGGTAACACAGGTTAATGCAAACACTGCCGTTGGATGGTTCGTTAAGTGTGACTATAAAGGTGCTTGGCAGAATTCGGACTAAAAGGGTTCAGGAGGTTAAATTGGGAAGTTTTGGAAATGCAGTGCAGGGTGTGCAGAGCAGATGTTTACTCTTCAGCAGGTCATTTGCAAATGAGAGAAAGGAAGTTTGTTGTAGATTCATTGGATTAGAGGAAGTGTTGATAAAATACACTTTTCAGTGGATATTTATCATATAATATTGAAGAAAGTTGTTAACTGATGAAGTGATATGTTGGGCCTTGACCTTTGTACCTCAAGTTCTTTTTTTCTTTTTTTTTTGTCCTAGATTGAGAGCCATCCATATAATAGACTTGGATTATGGGCCATTTTCTATGAATAGCAAATAGTTCAATACAGGTAGTCCTCACTTAACAACCAGTCGCTTAATGACCATTCAAATTTACGATAGACCTCCAAATAGTTACTTATGACCTGTCCTCGCCACTGCCTCACACAAACACACCCTTGCAGTCACATGATCGCATCTCAGGTGTTTGGCAACTGACTGTCGTTTAAGATCAGTTGCTGCATTCCACAGTCATGTGATCACAATTTGCAGTTTTTTGTGGTTTTCGGCAAAAATGCCTACAATAAATTAGATTCACTTAACAAACACAAGATTCACTTAATGACAATGGTGGCTCACTTTATGACTGTTGTAAAATGTTGTAAAATCTAGTCAGGTCAAGTGGTGACCCACTTAACAATCGCAACAACTTACAGTGGAAATTCTGGACTCAATTGTGGTCATTAAATGAGGACTACCTATGCAGGGCGGGGAATTAAATCAAGGATGTGTGATGTCTCTTTGGTTGTTTAATATGCATATGAGTGAATCTATAAAGACTGATTTGGGAGACGTTAGAGGCATAATGTTTAAGAACATGAATGTAGGTAGTTTTCTATATAAGCAATATCACCTTCTGATTAAGACCAAAATTATTTCCAGAGAACATAATGTAAACTATACAATGCAACAAGGAGATGGGTGTGAATATTAATGTATCAAAGCCCACGAAAGTTGTATTGGATGAGGAAATAGAGTGAATGAAAGTTATAGATAAATGGCAAATAATTAGAGCCTCAATTTGTGTGCCTTCATGGAAAGCAAGAAATTTTAAGACATGCAAATGCTATTTTAAAAAGTGGGCAGTATGTGTGATCTCTTGCAAGGAATTAATGTTCCTCAAAGGAAGCAAAAAAATGGCTGTGTATAAGAGTGTGTTTCTGCATCTGTGGTATGAAAGTAAGAACTGGGTATATTAGAAAAACATATAAGTGGATAAGTTAAAGAATGGGTTACTTAAGAAGTATGTGCAATAAAACAGGAAGAGAATGGGTCAAGAATAATTGGATGCTGAAGGAATATGGACTGAGTGCAAAAGTGAGTTGCCAATATAAGTATGTTGAGATGATTTGGTCATATAGAAAGAAGAACAGGAATTGTATCACTTCTTGTAACATAGGTTTATTATTATTATTATTATTATTATTATTATTATTATTATTATTATTATTATTATTATTATTATTATTATTATTATTA
>QLTV01012198.1:6818374-6852666 GCA_003457575.1 Thermophis baileyi | reverse complement strand
GCTCATACATACCGTTTCATGGCCAGATCTCGCCCATTACAGAGGCGAGATCAACGGCCCCAAGCCTGCCAGAAGAGCCAGGTCTTCACCGCTTTCCGGAAGGCCAGCAGGCATTTTCTTCCAAAGACCTGAATCATACAATTTTTAAAACTACAAATACCAGGGGAGAAATATATTCAGATTTGACAGGTGTTCCAGATACAGTGAAGATATTAATTTTTTATCAAAATGTGTGTAGTTTGAATTTCTCTTAATCCTACCTGCCTTTGTGCTGGAACATAGCCAAAATTCCATAGAAGGTGAACCAAAGTGAAGACAGCTTGTAGTAGACAAGGATTGGAAGGTAGATTATGATCTATTTTGAGCATTCTGGTCAAAAATATCTCATGAATTAACACCAACGCATATTGAAGAATAAGCAGTTAGATGAAAGCTAAAATAAACTCATACAAGGGTATCAATATGCAACATATGTAAATAAGGAAGCGGATTCAGTTGTGCAATAGCAAATGCTATCTTGACATTTTTAATCCCACCCCTGCTGCAGGTGCTATGAATTCAAATTTTGCCTCCTGAAGCATATTTTGCCAATTATTTTGTATTTGGCCAGGAGACTCCTTGAAGTTAAACCTTTTTCTATGTAAAACTTAATTCATTAAGCCAAATGCAGGCTCATTCAGAACTTAATATGTCATTCTGGTCTCCCTATTTATTCACTGCCATTGTACAGATGGAAAAAAACCACAGATCAGAAGGGGAAGCTTACATACAATGCTTATCATCTTTCCCTTGAAGAAAAAAATGACAAAGATTGACATCAATTTTTACAATTATTTTCACATACATCATCCCTCCCAGAAGAATGAAATATTTTAGGAAATATTAAAAAGGCAGAATATTATATTTCCCTAAAGGAGAAATAGAGAAACATGCTCTTGAAGACAGAAAGCAGCCTCCAAGTCTTTCTTAATAGCCCCCAGCAGATATTTTGTGCCCATTAAGGAAGACTGGGCCGTCCTATCTACAAAACAAAAGACCTCCAGCTCCAGGATGATGGGATTAAGACATGACCCCTCAGGACATAATAGGATTAACCCTCTACCATCTAGCAGCAGAGCTCACCACATTGCACAATCTCCTAAGGACATTGCATAAGCAGTCCAAACTTCAACCAAACTTAGCTCAGACAAACATGACCCCTACAGGTTCCGATGGGAGTCTGACAACAGCCAATAGAATACATGTTCTTGCACAGGAAACTCAAGTTCAAAGCCCAAGAGAAGGTATAAAAACCCCACACTCTCAACTTCCGGTCAGCTACCCGGAATCACACGTGCTTGGTGGCGCAGTGGTTAGAGTGCAGCACTGCAGGCTACTTCAGCTGACTGCTAGCTGCAGTTCAGCGGTTCAAATCTCACCGGCTCAAGGTTGACTCAGCCTTCCATCCTTCCGAGGTGGGTAAAATGAGGACCCAGATTGTTGGGGGCAATATGCTGACTCTGTGAACTGCTTAGAGAGGGCTGTAAAGCACTGTAAAGCGGTATATAAGTCTAAGTGCTATTGCTATTGTTCTGCTTCATCAATAAATGGACCCTCTTTCCAATCAGCCTCCAGCCTCCATTTTGTCTCCAGTGCCTTTCTCCCAGCTTGCACCTGGACCTGGATATTTCTTCCAACACTGCCAACTTCTTGACCATTAGGCAGGAGGTAAAACCAATTAGAATACTGAAGACAAATGAAATTGCAACTCCTAGACCTCACTTTTTTTTAACCCAGCTCCAGACCATAATTTTCACACAAGTATGTGCAATACACACACTCCTTCTTCCATTTGATATGGGCTCTAGAATGGCATGTACTGAGCCTCAGCAGGTTACCTCTTACTTTCTTCTAAAATATATCTGAAAAAGAAATCTACTTAGAGACTCAGCAAAACAATTGAACTTGCTGTCAAGAAGTTTTGCAGAGTTTTTATTAGTTAGAGGAGTCCAATAAACGTTCATGGTTTGCCAAAAAAATATTAGAGTTCTAAGAACTGAAGACAAGAGACTTTTGAACTACAGCAGATATGAGTATTTTTTTTTACATTGACTTTTCTTTAAGCCACATTTGGATTCATAGCCAGAAGAAATGTAGACATTAATATTATTTTATTTTTCCCACCACCCTTAATATTGGCTAAAAACAACTAATTTGATATTGGACTGACTTTAAAAGGCTACATTTCTGCCACTGGGAAATGGATTCTGCTCGAGGATAATGTTACTTTGGACTTTCCATATTCATTTATTTGACTTTCTATTTGAGATATTAAAAATAAAATTGTATTACTGCCTCTATTATTAGGGTATTGGAAGCAGAAATCTCTCTTCTTCCCCTCACTTTTTTTTTTTTTTTTTTTTTTTTTTTTTTTTGCTTCTCCTCTGTCTTATTCAGGTTAATCACAGAAAAAGATAAAGTGTGAGGCAATTTTATTGGGATTATCCAGGAAATTGGGGAATGAGATATATTATTCTGGCCTAACTGAGTTAGTGTTCATGAGTGAGATGATATTTAAACATTGGGATTTACAAATCACTGTCAGTAATAAATGCTTACCATGAACAAATTCCTGTACATTTATTAGATGGACTTTCTGGGAATCTCATAGTTAGTTAGGTTCAAATCCTATTGACAATATGGACAAATGCTTATCTTGACCTGTCTTGATGGCTCTTCCAAGGTCATTCCAGTAATATCTTAGAACTCATCCATCCATCATCCATGGTCTTCAATATGTTCTATTTTCCTCATTCTTACCCAGTATTTTCTATTTTTCTATATTTTGTATATTTTTAGTCATTTGTCAGTCCACATCACTTGTCCAAGATATGAGTTTCTGCTTGATCATATCGTAAAGTGAGCAGTCAGTTTTTATGTGGTCCAGGATACAGTCCTCAATTTCTCTCATGGTCCATGACACTTTTGATGACCACATCCAAAATAATAATTTGAAAGTATCTTTCTTTTGCTTTGTCTCAGTGTCCAAAAATTGTATTCATCCATTAACCTTGCAAAAAAATTGTTTTCATTATATTCAGATTGCTGTTAACTGATAACAGCAATCTGAAATGTTCTCTTTCATGATCTTTTCTAAGTTTGTCATTGCCTTCTTCTCTAGGATTAATCTTTTCTTTACTTATGCATCACATCATCCCTCTTTATCTATTTTTGACTCCAAGGAAACAAGCTATATACCCGTTTCAATTCTTTGCCATAAACTATAAGTTCACTAAGCATGTAAGTTGACATTATCTTGATTTTTTCTTCTTAATATTTAACAGTAGCCCAGATTTCCACATCTATTTGTTCTTTTATAATGACTGCTTCTAAGTCTTCTTTGGTTTGGGTTAAAAAAAAGTGGTATTGCCTACATATTTTAGATTGCTAGTATTTGATTTTCAGTTTTAATTCCAGCTTTCATTTCTTCCAATCCTATTGTTTCTATATTTGCAATGTAAGTTAAACACATTTGTGGAAAATGTGGATCTTTATCTCACTCCCCTCCCTATTTTCTGACTCTCCAAATTCAGTTCTTACATCAGCTTTTTGTTCATTGGAAAGTTTTTTAGGAGAAACAAACAGATGCCCTCTAAAGCCTATTAGTTTTAATATATTCTCTACTAAAACTGAAAGCAGGTTTGTGGTAGTGGTTAAAAGCACCAAGCTAGAAAGTGGACAATTGTGAATTTTACATATTCTAAGGTCTAGAAAGCCACTTACAGACAAGAAGCAAATGGTGGGATTCAGTCTGGAAGAGGCAATTAAAATGTCTTTCCGTGGTTGGCTGTCGGCGGGAAGTATTGCGGAAGCAGTTTTTCTGACTGAGCCTGAGACTCAGGTCCACCCAAAATTTATGTTGTTAAGTGAGAAATTTGTTGAGTTTTGCTCCATTTTATGACCTTTCTTGTCCCATTGAAGAGCAGACTGATTATTTAGTCTCAAGTAAGTAATTAGTTTATTCAGCTTCAGTTTTCAGAAAATAATTACCGGTATATTACTCATGGTTCATTAACTGCTTTCAGCACACTACCTGTTTTTATTTAATTAATGAGACTAAGTCATTAATTTACTTTCTCACCATTGTTGATTAACATTACTATCAGAAAAAACGTTATGAGATATACTTCAGTAGATACTTAAAAAAAAAAAATAAGCTAGCTACATTACAATGTGATCTATCGAGAATATAAACTGAAAATATGTTACTCGAATGCCATCAGAGCATTCATTTCTCTAACTTAGTATTTGTCCTATTGTAACTAGCAGCAGCTCTCTAAAATTTCAAGGCTGAATTGCACATGACTGCTTACAGGTAGTCCACAACTTATAACCACAATTGAGCCCAAAACCTCTGTTCTTAAGTGAGACAGTTGATAAGTCAGTTTTGCCCCATTTTATGACCTTTCTTGCCACAGTTGTTAATTGAATCGCTGCAGTTGTTAAGTTACTAACAAGGTTGTTAGTGAATCGGGCTTCCCCAATGACTGCTTGTCAGAAGGGTGCAGAAGATGATCACATGATCCTAGGACACTACAATGGTCATAAATATGAATCTGTTGCCAAGAGTCTGAATTTTGATCATGGGACCATGGGAGTGCTCCAATGGTCGTAAGTGTGAAAAATGGTCATAAGTCATTTTTTTTCAGTGCTGTTGTAACTTTGAATGGTCATTAAATGAACGGTTGGAAGTTGTGGACTACCTGTATTGTTTTATTATTTCATATATTTCTAATTCACCTGAAAGGATTACAACAAAACAACAATGATGATGACGTATTTTAATTTGAAAATTTGAAAACAACTGTGGATCCTAATATGGATAGATTCTCAATTCAGAGTAGAGCCCATCACATGCATTCACAGAATTCAGCAGGTTCATCCAAATGACTAAACGAGCATTGTGACATAAGCTACACCCCTTATATATGCATATGGGACATCATTGCACACTACAAATGGTACAGAGCTTGCACCACAAGAACACAATGCCATCTACATACCTGGGTGCCACTGAGCTCTCTTCTGACTTTCTATTAAACAGCACCTTCCTGACAATCATTGGGAACCAAAAGTGCTAAATTATGTAAATAGCACTTCAGAGCTGCATAAAATCTGAATTAGGAAGACATTCTAAATCAGTCTCCTGTCTTGCTTCTTTTCCAAACAAACACTAGCCACGTTAAGCACCTGTGTTTAAATACACAATGAATATCATGCAAGGTAAATTGACTTGGAGACAATATTCTGGATAGAAAGCATGTCCTTGTTGCTGGATGATCCAATTGTGATTTATTTTAAAGAAATATGCAAAAGGAAAACTAGAGGACAACATGACACCCTCATTTCAGCTATGACTTTTCTTTTAAATTGCTTGTAAACTAAAAGTCATATGAGTAAGGGGAATGAATTCTATAAAATGTGATTACATGCAGGAATGCTATATATGAGCATTTCTCTAGATTTTGCTACAACATCTAAGGTTAGCACATTTTTAAATAATTACTACTTAGATATGTAGATGTGTGTTGGTGTGTAGCCCTAATGTTCCATTTAGGCCACTCTCCCTAACTCAACTCTATGTAATAGGCAGGATCAGGATTGTCCCTGTGAGATGTTCAAAAAAGCCGAGGTGGCGCAGTGGTTAGAGTGCAGCACTGCAGGCTACTTCAGCTGACTGCTAGCTGCAGTTCGGCGGTTCAAATCTCACCGGCTCAAGGTTGACTCAGCCTTCCATCCTTCTGAGGTGGGTAAAATGAGGACCCAGATTGTTGGGGGCAATATGCTAACTCTGTAAACCGCTTAGAGAGGGCTGTAAAGCACTATGAAGCGGTATATAAGTCTAACTGCTATTGCTATTGCTAAAAAAGTCAAGATGAAGGCTCCAATTGTATCATCAAAGCTCAACCTACCGTATTTTTTAGGTGTGATGTGCATAAAAAAATAAGTGGGCTTTCAATCACACTGTTGCAGTGGTTATCTTGACTCTTAACCATATTCTGCAGAGACGCCTGGTAAGATATTTGAGTTCTTTTTTTGGTCTGGAAATACCCCAGGAAAAAGTACAGAAAAGTCCAACACTTCATGGATGTCAGGTTTGACTGAGGCTGCAAGCCTACCCAGCTGAATTGATGCACTTGCTGCTTTTTCCTGCATAGCCAGGTCTTAAGTACAATGAGCTGAAGCTACAAGAAACTCTAATTTCAGGTTTGCCCTTCATGTATGCTAGCAGGGTAATCACATTAGAATGCCATTTACCTTTTGGTAACTTCCAGAATTTTATATCGAAATTAGCAAAAAACAAATTACCCTTGGGTGCCTACTGTATTTTTCGGAGTATAAGACGCACCGGAGTATAAGACGCACCTTAGTTTTTGGGGAGGAAAATAAGAAAAAAGCTGATTGGCGGTGGATCGTGCTCCCGGAATACCCCTAATCAGCTGTTCTCAGAGGTGAATTTTAGCAACAGGTTTGTTGGTTGTGAGCTCTGCGCCTTGCTTTTTTTTCTGCCTCTGAAACCTCCATTTCAGAGGCTTTTTTTCTGAAGTTCCATTTGAGAGGCTTTTTTTCTGAAGCTCCGTTTGAGAGGCTTTTTTTCTGAAGCTTTTTTCAGCCTCTGAAACCTCCATTTGAGAGGTTGGGCGGGGCTACATTCGGAGTATAAGACGCACCAAGATTTTCACCCTCTTTTTTGGGGGGGAAAGGTGCGTCTTATACTCCGAAAAATACGGTAATTCAGTACCTTGATAATGTTCAGGATTACAGTTCCTGAAATTATAAAGGGCTTATGAAACCCTCAAAAAATAGACATTATCTAAATTTTCATAGCTCTATACCTTTCTTCTGTATTAAGAAAATTTCTTAAATTAGCCATAAGCTTGTTATATTTTCATAACACTTCATGATACATGTAAGTGATAAGACACTTACAAATGACAAGACAAAATGGCTATGTATATACAGTAAATCTAGGACTTCGAAAATCTTTCTTGCTTTCCTTCCCTTTTTTCAGTTTTGTAATAATATTTTAGAAATATGGCAACCAAAATTATCCTCAATATTATAAATACAATATACCATTAATTTGCATAAGCTATTACAATACTGAATTCACTGCTATCCCCAAATTCTTTTCTCTAGATCCAAGCGATAAGCTCTTTATTGAAGAACAAGCCAACCTCACATTGAATAGGAAAATTGAAAATAAAATTCAAAAAACAATCAAATATTAATTTTTAGGTCCAATCTAATACAATACAAGTTTTTAACCCATCATTTCCTACAAATTTAAAAAAATATATTTTTTTAAATTTCAGGTTCTGGATCATATAAAGAGCCATCTGTTCAAGTGACAGTTCTTTCAGGTTTCATACATGTAGATACTATAGATGAGATATGTAAATTTGTGTCAAAGTTTCCATGGAAGTGATATGACATCAACCATCCCTTCTGAACTGCTCTCCAGCAATCCAAAGGTTTTCTGCAGCTTTACAATAGAACAAACACTTGATACTTGTAGGGGTGGATTGCAACAGCCAGGCCCAGTTCACAACCATGTTCTAATGTATCAAATTGGGGGTGGGGGTGATCTCAAATGTTCTTTCAATGTTCGTTATTAAATACCCCGAATATATTGAAGTTAGGTAAGAAAGGAATGTACTTGGAAATACAGTTGGAGTGGATGTCTTAGCACTTTGGGAAGGAAAAATGATGAAAGCCACCAAACAAGTAGTACTACATTATTAAAATGACTGGTGAAGCTACTCCAGCTGCTGTGGATAGGATAGAGGATGGGGGGGGGGAATGGAGGGAGAAAAAGAGGAAAAATCTTGCCAGACTTGAAATCTCTCTATTATTTCAGTTTCTTTTAAGTGATTTTGCCTCCCCCTCCCCTGTTACAGGAATTTAGATCGGCCTAAATGCCCCAACACTGACAGATGCCATACAACCAAAATGAAAGTAGAATACTTATTTGTTTGTCTGTTTGTTTGTTTAATATCTCACAAGAAGTCACTCTGAGTAGTTTATGGCAAAAAAATATAAAACATGTCAAAAACAGTCATACAGTATTAAAAAGTTTTCAGAAAGCGTTAAAAGCACACAAGGTATCAGATCTGCAAGAAGCCACCTTAAGATTTCACCAGTCCCCTGACACACTCAGGCCTGATGATAAAGCCAGATCTTGAGGGATTTCCAGAAAATAAGGAGGGATGGAGATGACCTCACTTCAGGAGAGAGAATGTTCCCTAAGGAAGGCCACCATGGCAGAAAATGTCCTTCTCCTCAGCCCACCCAGAGTTGGTCCCTGACAGGCAGGACCTGGAGTATGTCTACCAGACTGGTTCTGATGGGATGGGCAGATGTATTTGGGTGAAGTAGTTACTCAAATTAATTATGTATGCCAGACAATCCCAACGTATTACCTTACAGATGTTGTGGGATTCTCAGTGGATATACTGTATAGTCCCAATAGATTTGGAAAAGCCAAATTGGGGAAAGTTAGTGTACGTAAAGATAATTTTTTAACAAAGTCCCATATAAAAATAATGATCATTCATCCAAATCTCATACTTAAATAACTATAACTCCATGTACATGGCAAAATTTTAAACCCAGATTAAAATGGACTAGGGCGGTGAGCCATAAAAACTCCTTTTGGTTCTCTTTTGCCCTGTGTTGTAATACAGGAAATAATTGATTTATAACTCATACAGACCATTTGAATAAAGCCTCAGAACAGAAGTGCATTGTGCTGGGAAGGTTTCAGGGTTTACCTGCACAATTGTTCGAAGATATGGATTTTTTTATCTGTTCCATCCGCAAAATGTAATGAATTCTTGTTCCTCTTTATGGGAGCTGTCCTCCCAACTTAAATCTTCCTCAGGAAACCATTTGCTAGCATTTATTAGTCAGGCTACGGTATCATAAATTAGTGGTATTAAGTCTGGATATTTATACACACATATTTATACTGTATATGGGTTGGGGGTATACATGGAGATACTAATCAAAGAAAATGCATTATAGATATGATTATTCTATACCACGGGTGTCAAACTTGCTGCGTCATGTTGCCGTCACGTGACATTTCGTGACGTTTTTCCCATTTGTGGAGCTGGCATGGGTATGACCTGCATGTGAAACATCTGGCCTGCAGGCCGCCAGTTTGACACCCCTGTTCTATACTTTATTACAAAACCAAAGAAAAATTGTTAAGAAGCATATTGGATATGTAGTGAGAATATCTTAAGAAGGCAGACTTAGCATAATACCATAATCATGAGTTCAGTTTTGTTCTCAAAGTAATTTTTCGCTCAGTATAAACTCATTGATTTCCATTATAATTCTCCAACCAAGGCAACTCCCGATAACTCACTGATTCCATGAACCAAATTACAATAATTGTAATAGTCATGCCAATTAAGGCTATACAATGAGGCAACTTCTTTCTGCTTCATTATAATCTGGAAGAAGCAACACTGACAGCCACTAGTTAATTTCTCCAAAAAAGAGAAGGCAAGAATGAAATCTGCTTTGATATTACCCTTCCTGATCTCAATGGTCTTCCCCTCCCCTTCCCCCAAAACAGACCTATACAAGATTTTAATTTAATGTAATCAACTGGTCCCAGTTTGACTTGCCAAAATATTACTCTTTATTCAACACTGTCCCAAAGGTGCTTTTTCAAGAGGCAACTGGACTTTCTGGTTTTTCTTGGAAGATGTTTCACTTCTCATCCGAGAAGCTTCTTCAGCTCTGAGCATCTCGGTTGAGAAGCAAAATGTCTTCAAAGAAAAACCAGAAAGTCCAGTTGCCTCTTGAAAAAGCATCTTTGGGACAACCATGACCTGGATGACTGAGAATCTCCATAGACATCTTTATTCAACAGGTATGTTGTTTAAAGCAGGGCAAAGTAAGTAATTGTTGTTGTGTTCACTCACTACCAAAACACTTTCCCCAAAATAAATGTCAACAAAGATGAAGTCATGAAGGATGCTGCATTCTTCATCTATTATATAAATTTGCTTTTTGTCTCTCCTACACATATACTGACATCTTTTTTCCACACTCCTCCAAGCCTGCTCTATCCCTTTGTTACCACTTTTGCCAGGATCTTGTGACTGAGGAAAAGCTCAGAATGGCAATAGGAGGAAGAAAAAGACTGCAACAGTATCAGGCCAAAATGATATTACCCCCCTGAGGTGAAAACTCATCCATTCAACAGTCCTACACAAAAAATACATTTAGAACAATTTACTGCTTTTATCTACAAAAAAGCTTACCACAGGGAATCCTATTTATGAGCCAGCTCCTTTGGGATCCCTAGGAATATGGGATATACTATTCTTAACTATAAGTGCAAAATAATTTGTTCTAATGACCATTGAAAGGAGGATATCACAAGTCTAGCTTATTGAAGAAAAAGCCGGTGGAGATGTCAATGATAGGATTTTGAAATATATACTTTCTAGTAGGATGTAGGTTTTCTGGATTGATTCACTCAAAGCATTGTAAAGGTATTGTGAGGCAGGATTCTCTTTGCAGAAACTGTGGACATTTATCCTTAATAAAGTTTATTCTGTTAATGATGTGCTTAATAAGATTATATGAATCTTTATCTTGATGCTGTGCTTCACATACCAGTAGTGATAGACTCCATCATGATGTTCAACTTTGTGTGGCAGAGGCAATCTGCTACACTTCATGAAGTACTGGAACAAGGCCAATTCACCTCAACTAAAAGCCTTGTCTCAAAGAAAGAAAGAAAGAAAGAACAACAATCATGATCACACCCATAGAATTGGGAGGTCACATAATAATTATGCTTCCAATAAGGTGCTTCATACAATTAAAACTGAAAAAAAAGAACATTTAGACAGAGTAACAGAATGACAGGGTTGAAAGGGACCTTGGGTGTCTTCTAGTCCAACCCACTGCTCAAGCAGGAAACCCTGTATCATTTCAGACAAATGGTTGTCCAATTTCTTCTTTAAAAAACTCTAGTGTTGGAGCACCCACAACTTCTGGAGGCAAGTTGTTTCATTGATTAATTGTTCTGTCAGGAAATTTCTCCTTAGTTCTAGGTTGCTTCTCTCCTTGATTAGTTTCCATCCATTGCTTCATGTCTTGCCTTCAGGTGCTTTGCAGAATAGGTTAACACCCCCTTTTCTTTGTGGTAACCCCTTAGATATTGTAACACTGCTATCATGTCACCCCTAGTCATTCTTTTCAATAAACAAGACATACCCAATTACTGCAACCATTCTTCATATGTTTTAGCCTCCAGTCCCCTAATCTGTCAACTCGCAAAGCATTCCTTGTTTCTTTGCTCTTTCTGAATACAGGAATGAAAATTTAAAAAGCCATGATTAATAGCTGCATAACCAATACTTGGACACACCCAAAAGAGGGAAGCCCAACACTTATACAGTAAATGGTTCCACTATCACAGTGTTTCTCAACCTTGTCAGTTTGAAGATCTGTGGACTTCAACTCCCAGAATTCCTCAGCCAGTTATGATGACTGGAAAATTTTGGGAGTTGAAGTCCATACATATAGCCAAGTTTGAGAAACACTGATAATTTCCCAACATTCATTTGGAATCTGCTTTCCTGTAACTTGAAACTGTTCTTTCATGTACAACATTCTGAAACAATGGAGAACATGTCTTGACATGTACAGAAACATCCTGGGGAAGTGGAGGCAGCTATCAAAAAGAAGATCATAGCTACAGTCATGTGATCAAAGCTTGCCATTTTATTCATGTTTCATGTGATGAATGTAACCAAATAATACACTTTGGTCTTTTTTAGACACCCCTGCTTCCTTGCCAATCCTAAAGCCTTACTTGGCCCAATTATAGTTAACTGCATTTTCTACTTTTTCCTTTTTCTTATTTTTCATAAAATTAATTTTTAAATCACATGACTGATGCTTTTCTTTTCCTCCCAACAGGAGATAGGCTGCTGCTATCAAGCTCTGGTAATCTCATCTCTCTTATAATCTGGTATAAGGAGACCAAGTTGGTCAATGCATTTGCTTCCTCCAGAACATCATTGGTGGCAGCAACTCATAACTAAAAATTACGCCTTGCACCTGTGCAGGAAGGAGGCAGGACCAAAAGATGGAGGTGGGAAGGTCCAGAACTTCTTGTGCATCCACTTGTGTTCATTGCTCTCCAGCCATTCTCTATAACAACCAATTTAGAGATGAAGGCCATGATAGGATGGTAAAAAGTTGGCAGAAGATTGGAAAATTCATTGTGTGGAAAAGCAGCTATTTCTCAGCTAAGGCCGGGGTGCAAACTTTTTGTGAGTTAATGGCTGTGCTTAGCCATTGAACACCTTGCCAGGAAATATTCTAAACATGTGTATTTGATTTACATGTTATAAATGTTAAATATACTTAATATGATTGCTGTCTCAAATCATGCAGTTAATAATTTCCTCCTTAAAAGTAATACATTAGTATCTGCATTTATTTTATTTTTGTTTCTCAAGTAGAATTGACCTTGTACAGTACATAACTGTACAGTACATAATAGTACAGTACATAACAATTGCCCACCAAAATCTTCTGAAAAAGGTATTAAGATTCCCTGTTCCATTAGCCTGTTATCCCCACTTCTTCATTGCTAATGAAAAGCCCTAATGTTCTATTTCACTCTACTTCCCAAGGTTGAGTCTGCTTTTAGATACTTTAAAATTGCTAAGATGCTGCTTTTATACAATTCACTCACATCAGAATGTACACATTGCTTTGTTACTGCACTAAACAGAATGCTATATTTGCTGATAATTCCAGTCCTTTTGGGTATATGTTCCCTCAAAAGGATATCCTGGTCAGCAAATGTTGTCTGTAACTTTAACTCTTGTCTTGTAGTTTTTGCCTGCCCATTCAATACAGAATGGCATTCCTGATGAAGTGCCCCTTAATTAGACAATTCTTGTTTCCTACATGAAGAAGCATTAATTACTAGCTCTAATTAGATTTTTTTTTCTTGAAGAACAGCACTATTTGCTGCTTTGAAAAGAAAAGCAACAATGAGATAAAACCCAATTAATGTCTTCCTGATACTGGTGAGAAATAGTAGCTGCCTGATTAAGGGGCAATTTATTACTATTGTCATATAGTGTGGAAGAGAAACTAGAATACAGTTTAATTGAACGCCTGAAGAAGGAAGCTTTTAATTAAAGGCAGAATAGCACTTTGCCAGTAGCTATTGCACAGTATGGTATTAGAGATTTTGAGGTAGAATGGAATGAAACGAAAACATCTAGGTTATGAACATTTTAAAATGTGTTAGGTGTAAGCCACCTTTTTTTTTGTCATAAGTAAATCAATTATTTTCAGCCATCAAGGTGGTCTAGAACAGGAAACCAAAACCAAGAATACTAATACTACCTTTATTGTAAAGTTATAACAACAGAATCTTCTCTTGTGGTCAGTTACAATAAACTGATGCCTTATTTTAAATATTTGAAATATTACCACAATCCTTGCTTATCAAGATCTTTCCTAATTATATAATCACTGATAGTAGATCCTTCTATGTGTTCCTCACCTTCATAAGGCAAGCAAGTAATAATTAATTAATGAGAGGTATCCTTTCTCTGGAGCAACAGACTGGGTTATGCAACCGGCTTGGTAAATCTAACAACCATTCACCACAATGAAACTAGCTGATTTATTCTGCTATTGCACATCTCACACAGTGATATACAGTGAAGAAAAAAGAAGTATCCAGCTTAAGGTCCTTAAAGACAGCAGCCTTCATTGTATTCTCCCTTACCAACCATTCCTTGCCCCTTACCCTCAAAACTCCTGACCCCTCAAGAACTGATCTTGTGAAGCAAATCTCCCATCTGCAAAATGTAGATACTAGTAAATGGCAGCAGATTATTTTTTTTTAATTATATCTCTCTGCTGTTGTATCCAATGGTCATCTGGATTTTTACAACTGAAGTCTCGGGCCCAATAGTAGTTGCTCTAGAAAAGTGGTGCAGAAAAACATAGCAAGTGTGGGGAAATTTGCCAGGGCTTCTGTGACTATCATCTTCTCCTCTTTTTCTCCTACTCCTAAGTCAGCTATCACTTCCTGGATGGTAGAACTCTGTCAACAAAGCAGGAATCAGAGGATTTGGGTAAATTAAGAAATGAGGGAAGACTTATAGGACTAAGACTTGGGAAGGAACAGTTGTGTAACCTTCCCTTCCTGTTTCCATTAACCATTTGTCTGAAATGGTATAGGGCTCCCTGTCTGAGCAGGGGGTTAGACTAGAAGACCTCCAAGGTCCCTTCCAACTCTGTTATTCTGGTTCTGTTCGCCTTTCTGCCTTTAGTTGCCACAGCTTTGGTGGGCTTCACACCTAGTCTCTTTCATCATTGAGAAC
This sequence comes from Thermophis baileyi, assembly GCA_003457575.1. Taxonomy (NCBI): domain Eukaryota; kingdom Metazoa; phylum Chordata; class Lepidosauria; order Squamata; family Dipsadidae; genus Thermophis; species Thermophis baileyi. The sequence continues at coordinate 6,838,234 of QLTV01012198.1, read as the reverse complement.
CCCATCTGAGGCCCAAGAGCTTTATTTAAATCCTACTCACTCAGAATGATAGTTCTGCATTATATTGGCCTTACATGGAATGTGTCCAAAAATAATTTTGAAAGAGTATTCTTCCACATCACTCCCTTTTTTTTTAATTATGAAGAAAATAAAATAAATAAATGTAGATGACAAGCAAGAATAGCAACTAATTCCACATATCCTGGCAGTATCAGAAATTGTGTTTCAAGGAGCTCCTTTAGCTTCTTAAATGGCTGAAGTAATTCATATTTCACTGCCAAAGGATTAATCTAGAATATTTGGAAGTGAGTTACATTAACTTCCATGGAATTGGCATCTGGAGTCGCTCTGGATAGCGAGATGGACAGTATATAAATTTAATCAATAAATTTAATAATTAAATCTGAATAAAGTGTGCCAAGAAATCCAGCTGAAATGAGGTTGAATCTTATTTGCTCAGCGGCTACAGAATCTCTCACCAAACTGGATCACACAATGTTTATTTTTTTTATAGATTATACATTTTACTAAAAATACAAAATAAGGTACAGAACTGAGAGAAAAGGAGAAAAGAGAAACAAAAAAAGTAGTGACTTCTGACTTTTTTTCAGTGCAGTAAAATACAAAAAAAAAAATCACAATCTCAACTTTTACATTTGAAAACATTCCAGGCCATTTCCATAATAATAAAATCATCCTAATTATCAAAACCTAAAATCAAAGTTTCATTTTTTTCAGTTTTGAGCAAAATGTCCACAAGCAGTTTCCAAATAGAAACATACTCGATAAATTCTTCTTTTTGAGAAGCAGTCTTCTTCACCATCTTCGCTAACTCGTCATCACAGACAGGGGTGAAATTCAAAATTTTTCCCTACCGGTTCTGTGGGCGTGACTTGGTGGGCGTGGCAGGGGAAGGATACTGCAAAATCTCCATTCCCTCCCTACTCCTGGGGGAAGGATATTGCAAAATCTCCATTCCCACCCCACTCTGGGGCCAGCCAGAGGTGGTATTTGCCGGTTCTCCGAACTACTCAAAATTTCCGCTACCGGTTCTCCAGAACCTGTCAGAACCTGCTGAATTTCACCCCTGCCACAGGATGTTTACCGTTTTAATGCCTTGATGCTCATTCTAATACCCTTGTTGCTGGTTACCAACAGGGTAAGACCAGTTAGTTCATTGCCTTTGCACAGTATTGAATAAGCGAGGCATAAATAATGTCAGAACCTTGCTACTTTTCACATGGGGAAGAAGTTTAGAAAGTCTTTACTCACATCTTGAAGTAAGCTGCTAACAGCATAGTGGAAGGAAATCAGCAACGGCTTATTTTTCATACAAGAAAAATGGATTTAAAGAATCCATCACTTTTAAATAAGTGATAGCACTGCATAAGAACAATACGCCACCAAGGTATAAATAGCCTTTAGTCAGTGTATGGGTTCATAGAGTAGTAAGCAAACCCATTTTTAGTTCTTTGGAATTGCTCATTTCAAAATAATACTCCTGGTTTGGTACAGTATTGTGGTTATGATAGGATTTGGAGATAAAGAAACAAGATCTTGTTTGAAAGAAGGAATAGGAAGATACATTGGCTTACCATGCTTAGAATTAGTGATTAGCTGAGTGGCATCTCTCCATCCACCTCCAAGAACTTACATATGTTAATTACACCACTGTCCCTGCTCAAAATTATTGGCTAAAGTTGGGCAGGGGGATTTTTCAACAAGAGCTTCCAAATGGAACACCTCTGCATCTACCAAGATATCCCATTTGGGAGAAACTTTCTACTTATAACAAAGGACACTTGGTAGGGCATATCTTTGTCCTAAAGATAACAGCAGTTTCATACTGACTAAAATGCCTAGGATTTCAAAGGAAAAATAGAATCAAGCCCGAAAGAACATGCTTAATGGAATTATATAGGACATCCATCAGATTAGCACAGCAGTAATGGGAGAAAGAGGGGAGGAGAGAAATATACCAAGCAGAACACAGAGAAAGCATTACAGTTCACAACCATTGCAAGGTCAGAAAAAAGTTAATTTCTGAACATATTAAAATAGAGTGGGTGATTTTTTTAAAAAAGGGGAGGGGAAGAGAATGTAATGGGTGAAACTCAGAAGTATTGTAAAAGTTTAATATGGTCCTTTTGTTAAGACTACCCTGAGAAATTTATGACCCATCAAATTAAACACAGCTCACAGGTGGGTTCAGGAATCTCTGCCTGAAGTGCTCTGGGACAGCAATCCCCAACCTTTTTGGCTCAGTCTGTGGCCCGGTGGAGCAGCAGGGGGGAGGGAGGAGGGCATGATATCGTATATGCAACTTAATCCCATGCATGCACAAATAAAGCTTTTGGACACTCACCTGTCGCTTGCACAACCCGGTTCCCAATGGGCTGCAGACCAGTACCAGTCTGCGGCCTGGGGATTGGGGACCCCTGCTCTAGGAGGCTGTTGATCTAGATTCAGCTTGATAGTCCACAAAGTATTCAAGCTGGAGTTTGGAAAACAAAGCTCTAAGTTTAAAGCTTTTTTTGGAAGTTACAGTATAAATATATTGTAGCTGTCTCAACGGTAAGGGCAGTTTGACAGTGAAACCAATTGTCTAGATGCTTGGCATGCTCTTTTTGCTGGAAATATTTGTTGGATGCCATTATTTCATTTAGGGCCTAGTGACCCCTTCCAATTCTTTGCTTTAATTATTTAGAAGAGAAGAATTTTATACAGAAGTATGCACAGAGGCTCTTGCAGCTGACTTCAGCTATCCTGCACCATAGGTACAGTATCATATACCAAAGAAAACAAGAAAACTAACACCAGCCCAAATTCTAAATATAGCAGAGTATCCTATGATGTAGACCAAGGAGACACTGAAAAGCTCAACCTTTTACCACTGAAGACAATCCTCTGACAGAAGTCTGATCTATATAGCACATTTAAGTGCCTACAAAAATGTTATTCATCCAATATTCTTACAATTTGAACTTTCACCACAGGGACCCAGAGGGATGCGTGTTTTATATTGTTAGCAAATGAAAGCAACAGATTTGTGCACATGAAGCTACAAGGAAAAATGTCAGTCGGAGGACATTGGCTAGTACTACCCAGAATAAATGGCTCATGTTATTTTTCTTGAGCAATTACAAGTTTAAGTTCATAATCACAGAAGAAGAAAGGGGGGTTTTTTTGTCCTACAATATAATTTAAATGGTCACTTTAAGAGGGGGGGAGGAGAATCCAGAATGTCTTATCAGCAAATACCTTTCTGAAAAACTTGGGAGCACCTTATATTAAGGGCCTCAGGATGCCAGTGGTTAGATCGGCATAGAGTTATATTTCACTGCAAATAACCTAAAATATGTAATACATATACAACTAATACATTGCTATTTCTCTTGATTTCCTGGTATTTTCAAAACTGCTTAGTGAGAGATGTATTTTCTGACTGATTGGAGTCCAACTATTGGAGGAGAAGGGAGAAATTCCAGGATTAATGTCTTTAGGTTTTTACCAGAGTATTTACCTCTATAGCAATGGGCTTTTCCTGCTCTGCAGCATCCTTAGCACTGATTGGCTAGCAAGTGGGGGAACAAAATAGCTATTTACAGAGTCATTCTATCCCCTCCTGCCAAAAAGTGGTTGAGGGCAGATCAGATGCTGAAGTATCCTTCTGTGGATAGTGTCCACCAACAGGAGATCCGTGCTGAAAACCCCTAGAAATCTTAGGAGACATACTAACAATCTTCCTGGTTTGCAAAGGGTACCTAATGTAATGATTTTCCTTCCAATTTTCAAGAATGGAAGAAGGAGATCCAGTCTCTTCACCTCTGTCCTCCAGTTAACCAGCAGGACTTTGTAAATGGCAGACCATGGGAATTAAATTTAAACAATTATCCACATTAGCTTCAGATTCTGGAAAATCATTTAGAAAGAAAGGGAAGATGAGAGACTGGACAAGCAGGTGGGATCAAGAAATGATTTTTTGAAGAGGGGTGAACCAGGGCTTCCTTGAAAGGTACTGGAAATGTCCCCTCCTGCAGTGAAGAATTTACCTGTGCCTTAACCTTCCTGGCAGTCACCATCCTACAGGCTTTCATCAGCCAGGAGGGACAAGGATCTAATTGACAGGTGGCTGCACTGACAGCACTGAGGACCATGTCCACTTCATCAGGTCCAACAGGGACAAATTGTTTCAAGATAACCAGGTAAAACCTTTCCCCAGGCATGGGTTCCAACTGGGAATGAATCCGAGCTACTTCATCAGGTGTTCCCTAAATTCCTCTGCAGAGTTCTAAAGATGATCACCCAAGCCCTCCTGTCCCAGGAAGGACCAGGTAATCCTGAACAGGGCCACCAGGCGACACTCTGCAGATGCAATAAGGATAGAGAAATAATGATATTTTGCTGCTCTTACTTTCCACTTACTGCCAAGATAGGTGTTAATAGCAGCTCTTTGTTCGTCCCTTGTTTTTCTCCAGTGGTGTTCTAGGTGTCTCTTAGCCATTTTCAGAACCCGCAGCTCCTCCACAAACCACAGGGAGTGTCCGGAGTGATGGGTCAAGAGACGCCGCATAGGTGCAATCCTGTCTGTTAGGACTCTGTCCAAACGGTTGGGTTGGTTAATATAAACAAGCCACAAATCAATGTTTAAATGTATATATGTAATATGGCTTTAAATGCATTGTTGCATTCTGACTGGCAGTAACGGCCATAAGAGGGAGCTAGAGAACATGGTTAGTTCTCTCTCTTCTGCTGATCCATTGCTTAAGTGACTTCGTGTCTGAGAGTAAGCTGTGTGTGTAGCATAGCTATCTGTGATAGTATAGAATTTCTTGAAAGCTGAAATCTTTGTTTGCTGATTAAGACAAAGAAAGGCTGGTAAGGAGACTGCTGTACTTCTAAACACTGACTGACTGAACGTGTATGATTCGGACTGTTATTTGGACTGTGCTATTTCTTTGAGTAAACTACTTTTATACACTTTAACGTATCTGTGTATTGACTGAACCATTACTCATATCTACTGCAACATTACGGTGAACTGTGCAAGCCTTCAGGGCCCAGAGGTTACTCTGCACAATTCCTTAACACTGTCTAATGTTTCTACTGCCCTTCAGTTCCAGGACATAACCAGACCTTTGGCAGGACCATTCAACCAAGCCTGCAAGATATCCCACAGCTCCCTCTGGAAGATATTTAAGTCCATTAGTCACCACCACTCAAATTGGTCTGGCTTCCCTGCAGAGGAGAGCAGCATAAAAGAATCTCAAGGACGCAGAGTGTGATCTGACAATGACAGGGGGGATAATGACAGATCCCACACCAGAGCACATTGCCCTTGCTCTGACAAGAAGATCATATATGGCATGTGATCCCTGTCCTGAGTTGGGCTAGAGATTATTTGGAATAGGTCCATGGGTCACTTCCAAGGCCAAACCCAGGGATGGCAGATTGAAGTCCCTCAGGACCACAAATCTGGGGAACTCCACTGCCACCCCTGAGATGGCCTCCAGGCTCCAGAAGCTCAAGTAAGGAGGTTGCTATGCATCAAATTGTTGTGAGTGTACCTACTTTTATTGAACATTAATACAAACAATAATAAACCAATGCCTATCACTTTATTAAAACTATACTATTTAACAATGCAGAAGAAAAATATGTTTTTTGAAGCATGACATTTAGTTCCCTTGTTACAAATACAAGTACTTGCAGATAAAAGACATAAAGTACACTCCAAGAGAACACCTCAAGTCAGGAGAGAAAAACTCTGGCTGAGTGTCAAAAGGTTGTCTGTATGGCATTACCCAAAAATCTACAATCACCAATCCAGTTCATGGACCATACAACTTGATTAAAAATGTCATATCTGGGTTACAGCTTCCCATCCCTCAATTACACATGATTGTAACATGGAAATGTTTGTGATCACTTGAAAAATAATAAGGGATGTGTCTGTCAGAAAAAGGAAAAGATATTATTTCTTTTGATGAACAGAACATGACTCAAAAAACACATTGGAAAGTTTCATTTTCCAATTATCTGCCACATTCCAGGAGAAAAAGAAACACAGAAACATAAGTACTTTGTAAAAATGAATATAGACAATTAAAACATCATGAAAAAAGATACATAATAAGAATGCCTTCATCTGGATAGTTATATCTATAATTTTATCTACAGGGTGCATACTTGGTAAAATCCAAACGTATTTTATTTGGATTAACTGATAATTAAGACTGGAAGTAAACTGGAAGGAATGACATGTCAAAATTAACCACAGATGTAACTAGCATACGGCCAGGTTCTTGCCTGCACTACAAGAACAAATAGACTTGGTCATATGACCTGTGTATCTTAACCACCAGGTCTATGGGCTGTCATCCACAAGGGTAAAAGAAAACTCTTATACTTCTAAATCAAAATAGCACAAAGTGAAAAGAGGTATATGCCAGATCTCATAGAATGAAGGTTAGTGTAAGAAGAGGAACCCACCAACCAGCAAAGATAAAAACATCAATTTAAGCTCTGTCACCAAATGCAAAGTTGAAAGTCGAGCTAGAATTGTTTCCATTACTACCTGAAACTGCAGAAGATATTGCTTCATGGAGAGGTTAAGTCTGAAGCAAGCATTCATGTTCATTAACAAGTAGCTCATAATTGGGGTTTCTAAAGTCACAAAAACACCCAGCACCTTATCCCAAAGCCCCAACAGAATTGATCCCTTACTATTTCAAGCATTTCTTTCTTTGCTTCTGTAGCATTTTTTTCCAAGGTGGCTTGTAAAGCAAAATTATATGAAAGGTATGCTCTTAAAATTATCAGTCATTAAAATACGTGCAAGAAATTAAAGAGCCAGCATTAAGGATGAAAATTGTAATTAAAGGGTCTTCTAAAATGGCCTATAATACTAGAAGACTATTGGCAGGAAGAAAATTCAGCAAAGTGAGATCTTCCACTACCAAACTGAAGATCAGTTGTGCTTCATGCATGACCAAGATGGCAACTGGCAATTCTGAGGCTGCAGACTATTCCCAGAGCCACCTATTTTGAAATCTCCAGGGGCCACCATAATGGTGCAAACCCCCAAACAATAGAAGTGATTTGCCCACAGCCACTTTATAAAACATATTTGTTATGAATATGTGTAAGACCACTTTTACCCTTAACTATTGCTTCTTTAACCCATCCCTTGTTTTCCATCCCAAACAGCAACATCCCAGTCCTTCCCAGTTTGGTAACTCAACTGCATTAGTAATCAATCTATCAGTCAATTGGTTATTTGTTTAAGCCCATCTGGACCTGAAGGTCTGCACATTATGTTAACTCATAAAATCCTCTGGTTTTGGCCTTGCATGTTTTTGGAACTTAGCCAATTGTGGCTACATTCAGTAAACATGATAAATTAATTCATGCCTTCACCCAAGGTGTGAACACAGCTTAAGAGTTGTTTGATGGGAGAAAAGTAGTTTGCCAATTAAGCTCTTGCTTTGCATCCAAAAAAATCCCAACTTCAGTCCACAAGATCTCCAAGTTGCCATCTGAATCCTGGAGAAAAATCATACTGATCTAGATCAACCATTGCTCTGACTAGACGGTTCCCTTAAAAAAAAAATTAAAAGCTCTGCTCCATGAAAAGCTTCAACTGCATATCAAATTATCATGCAGCAAGAGTAAGGAATCTCTGCCCCACCCCATGGAAAGTCCAGGAACACGTCCCATCCTCTATGACCATTGCATTCTTGGCTGAGGTTTGAAAATCAACAATTTATGGAAGATTGAGCGTCCCCCAAATCTGGTTACTTTTTTAGGCCAGTTGGAAATCTTGAACAAACTTCAACTTAAGTATTTTTCTATTTATTAAAAGAAAATACTGCCTGCCATTTTACAGGCTGAAAACAATAAATAAACACTTTTGTTTTTGAGAACTTGTTGGAGCTGAGGTGTTATCCCTAGGGAAATTCCTGCAATTTTTATTTCCTTGTCTTTCTCTCATTATATTATATTATTGAAAGAAATCTCTAAATGATTATACTTCAGACACATGAAGAATGATGCGTTTTATACTTACCTACATTGATCACAATTCCCTTTTCTCTCTTTTGGCTCAGGTTTTTAATTTAGTTGCTGCTCAAGCAATTTAAAAGGTCTATTATCCTGAGAACCATTGGACAGCATTTGGCAACAGTGAAAAACAGAAAACTTAGCTGCTGTCACGATGCCATCAGGAAGCCCTATATCTATATTGGGTATATGTGTGTTTCTATACATAAAACAAGAGTATTCTTTTTAAAATAATTTTTATTGAATTTTAAAAAAAGTAATAAAAGACAAGACAAACTAAATGCAAAAAGGAAAAGAAAACTAAATAGAGAATAGAAAGTGCAAGAAAAAAGAAAAAAGGAGAGAGGAACAAATAAGAAAAAGAGAAAAATATTTAAAGAAATTACTTTCACTTTTCATCATTACAAATATAAACAAATTTAATAATTATTTACCCTCTGTAAAGTTACATGACATACAAATAGCATTTTCAAACATTTCAAAACCTTATAAATTCTTCCCTGCAAATGACCTCTATTATTGATAATTAACTTCTATCATTAAAAATGTGTTCTTCTCTTAACCTAAGCATAGCGCTCTAGTACCTTTAAGGATAGGAAAATACCTTATAGCAGGGCTGTCAAACTCACGGCCTGCGGGCCAGATGCGTCACGCGCTGGCCACACCCATGCCCAGTTTAGCGAAGGGGGAAAAAAGTCCCGATAGGTCAAGTGACGCTGCCATGACGCTGCAAGTTTGACACCCCTGCCTTATAGGGATCATCATTGCGTCCTTCAGCTTAGAACTGCCTATCCATCAAAAGCCAGACACACATCAGTCAAGAAAAGGCAGGAATCTTTGTTAGAATCAAGTTATACTAAAGATCATTCTCCTCCATGCAGCAATAAAATATAAGGAAAAGTCTCACGTTGGAGAATATGTGTGCATCTGTATCAAGGGAGGTGTATATATGTAGATAAAGTTAAAATGATGTAAGGAGGAAAGTGGGTGAGTAGCTCCAATTGCTAACTGCTTTGACCTTGCCAGTTGCTATCAGTCAGAATTCAGAAGGTTATCTGTGTCAGAATGGCTGGGAAAAGATATGGGCAGCTCTGCCTTAGCAGCTCCGTAAACTGCTAAGTAAAGGACTTTCCTCACCCTGAGATCCTGTAACTAAATCTGTTATTCTTAAAGCTAAACCCAATCTATGAATTATGTTCTCAGTCTGAACCTTTTCCAAGGGCTGTCAACGAATTGTTGATATTGCAACTTATCTTGCAAAGAGAACAATGGAGCTAAAAGGCAACCAGATGACAGGTAAGCTAATCGAAGGGTAAGTTCTTATTTTTCATTTTAAAAACAATATGACTAGAACTACTGGAATAAAACTAGCCTTTGTTCAGTTCGTCATCTCTTGATCCTACTTGCTTGATGGACTTTTGGACCAATGTTTGGGAATGAGATGGCTTTGGGTATCCTGGTGGGAGTCCTGAGCAATATTCAACACCATTAATCATGGTAGCCTTCTGGATAAGTGGGTTTTTGGAAGCCCTGCCTTGCCTTTATTTTGTTCCACCTGATAGTGTGAGACTAAAGATAAATGTGCCACTTTATCCAGTATAGCAGGGGTGTCAAACTCACGGCGTCACATTGTCGTCATGTGACGTATCGTGACTTTTCCCCTTCACTAAACCGGGGTGGGCGTGGCCAGTGTGTGATGCATCCAGCCCGTGGGCCGTGAGTTTGATACCCCTGTAGTATAGTGTGATGTGGAGGATGTATGGGTTGCGTGTTGTTTCATGACTTATTCCTGATTCCAAAGTTTGCCTAAGCTAAACTTTGTCATGGCCCCCTCAGATCCCGGTTCAGAGGAAGTGGAGTTGGAACCAGGACCATCCGACAGGGATGGCACATCTCCCCTGGAATGTCTGGAGAGTCCTGGGGGAGTTGGTTAACCAGATGGGGAGCTGCCTGCCCTCACAGACACAGGGGAGGATCAGCTGCAGATAGGCAGTGGTGATGAGAGGCAGCAGATCCCCTCTGATGAGGATTAGCTGCCTCCCCCTCTAAATCTGAGGGCACAGAGAGTGGAGCACAGGAAGTTCAAAGGAGGTCTGCGAGGCTGCTGACGAGGCTGTCCCACCCCTCCTCACAAGGAACACCTGGCTTGAGCCACACACTTACCCACCCTTGGAAAACACTGCTTTGGATCGTGTTTCTGTCCTGTGGACTCTGAACCTTGCCTTGTGGATCCTGAACCTTGGACTTATTGCCTTGTAGGCTTGCACCTTACTTTTGGACTATGGATTTCCTCCCTGCCTTGTGAATCGGCTCTGATGACTTGGCTTTTGTTTGTGGGATTATGTTGCACTGACTGTGGGTGGCTGCCTTTGGAAAAGTTTGGGGTGGAACTTTAGTGGCCGTTGTAGGGCCATTTGTCATGGGATAGCAGAGACTTTACTGAAGCCTGAATCTGCCTAGGTGCCCTGGTCATAACAGGCATCTACTGTAGTTTGTATTTCTACTCAGACCCGTTAACTTGCAAGCAAGAGCAAATGTTTTGCCCATATGCAGGATGGACCTTGACTTGTTTCTGGCTTTTTCAATATACCATGGCACAGTATCATCATAGCTTAACAGTCAGTAAAGTTTGATAGTGTTTCTCATGCCCTTTTAGATCTATTCTTCAAACTGCTACTTAAATTGGTGCTTCCCAATGAACTGCAAAAGCAGCACCCATGTATAAGAATGAAACTTCAACAGTTGCCAATACTGTAAAATGATAAGGCCCCTTCATTGAAGGTATATTCATAATGTATACCTTCCATGATATATAATGTTGGTTCATTGTGGATTGGCTGGTACTGTGGTTGATGTAGGGACTCTCGGGACTGAGATAAAGTGATTGACTCAGCCAGCATTTATGCCTAAGGGAAGACTGGAAACTGGCTTAGATGAGCACCTTAACCACTACATAATGTTTCTCTCATTCTCATATATACACATACAAATACACGCATGAATGAATGAAAAAGCACCTAAAACAACTCAATGAGGACTTGACATACTGACCATGGAATTATAGCTGATCTTCTTGGAAGGAGATATGGAAAACTGGGAGTAAAGGCAGGGAAAATATAGCAGAACTTGTGGTCTTTTGCTATAGCTAGACCCCTATATTGGGAGCTCTCTCCTGGTAATAGTTTGTTGCAGGTTCCATTGTATATCCACAAACAAAAAGGATAAGCTCATTTCAGTTCATTTCTCATCTAAGGAAAACAATATATGGTAGAGCTGTTCCAGAATTTGTCAACTGGAGGAATACGTAACAAGATATCTTTCTCTTTACAGAAATTCTAATAAAAATATAGCTCTCAGTTTGTCATTTAAAAACCAAATGTGAATTCTGTTTCTAACACATCCTTCTTGTTGCCAAGCCTCAAGCTTTCTTTGTGAAATACATGTATAATCTCATTACAGTGTTATTACACTTTCAGTTTTGATTAGGAATTTTTCAGTTCAGTCGGTCTGCAAGCCTGCAAACATGCTTGTGGAAGAAATTAGCAAGCAATTTCTTTCAAATCCACAATGATGCATTGCACCAATACACTCTCAGTTTATAACTATAGAAAAGGGGAAATTAGCAAGACACTTTGCATGGATTTGTTGGAGAATGAATCGACACTTCTGTAGATAACGTAATGGAACATGTCCTTAATGCAAGAATACAAATGCCTTTAAAACATAAATCAGAGTTAATTATGCTTCCATTGATTTCTTAACTGAGAACTTAAAAAGTTTTAATGCCACAGTTAAAAACCTGCCAATAAGATCTGACTTTGGTTTGTGACAACCTGCTGCAACAGCAGAATGATGATACATTTGAATGCTTTGCAACTGTCCAACATAAAATATGTTTGTGCTGCAATTTGAGAATATAAAAGTTCTATAGCAAAAGATCAGAAGTTCTGCTTTCAAAATTCTAAGAAAAACTTTTTCTACTTAGATCACTGTGCATCCCAGTTCAGAATAGGTCACCCCTCCTTGGATTCAACCATTGCATCAAACTATGATGTTTTCTTAACCATGGTTTTGCAATTGTGTCACAATTATGCTAATATGTGACTTCAGACTGCCAGAAACCTTACATAGTTTTAGACAGGGCATTTCCAGTCCTACCTAGGGGTGCCAAGCACTGAAATTGAATGTAGACTTATGAATTCTGTATCTCGGCAGAAATCATTTGGTTTCTATCGTTCTGTGGTAGAGATCAATTCTTGATGTTATCATCCTCTTTTATTCACTGCTAAGCAGCTGCACCTGAATTAGACCATTCAACAGTCATAGAAACCTTAGCATTCTTGCTCTGAATGGTGCAGCTTTATGGTGCATGTTTTCCCTCCAGGCAGAGCCTTGATCCAGGGGTGAAATCCAGCAGGTTCTGACAGGTTCTGGAGAACCGGTAGCAGAAATTTTGAGTAGTTCGGAGAACCGGTAGCGGAAATTTTGAGTAGTGCGGAGAACCGGCAAATACCACCTCTGGCTGGCCCCAGAGTGGGGAAGGAATGGGGATTTTGCAGTATCCTTCCCCTGGAATGGGGTGGGAATGTAGATTTTGCAGTATCCTTCCCCTGCCATGCCCACCAAGCCACACCACACCCACCAAGCCACGCCGACAGAACCGGTAGTAAAAAAAATTGGATTTCACCACTGCCTTGATCTCATCATTTTCGCCACAAGCTCTGTTTTTTGTTTTTTTTTACCATACCCTGCAGATGCCCCTACTTCCCTCTCTTTCTTGTATTTCCCTACTAGCAAATTTACTGGATTTTCTACAACAATGTTTCTCAACCTTGGCAGCTGGCTGGGGAATACTGGAATTTGAGGTCCACACCTGTTAAAGTTGCTGAAGAAACATGGATACAAAAGTGAGTGCAAGGCATGAAAGGAATACATTGGCATGGTTTGTTTATATAGAAAGAGTGACTAAATGACTGAATTACAAAACTAATATATGGAGGAAGAGTCAAGAGGTCAAGAGGGAGGAAAAGACTGAGAGCGCTTTTCTTGTATGGAGCTGAACTCTATACATTTTAAAGTTGCTAAGGTCGGGAAACACTCACTTAGAGCTCAGCTGTTCCCTATTGGTCTTCCATCTTAGCTGTAACCAGACCTATTCTTGCTTAACTTCCAAGCCCAGACAAGGTCAACTAGGAGCTACTATTTGCTGAGATATCCCAACTGGTCTATGGGTCTAACTGTTCAAATATGGGAAGTAGTGATCCACAATATTTTTTAATATGAAGTAAGCATTTTACCTTTGCACCAAATCCAGATTTCTAGCTACACTAAAAATGCTACTAATTTGCCCACACAGACCTATCATTTGATGCCCCAAATAAAAAAAAACTATTTTTCCAAAGGGAATTGTATTTATTCTGTGCTGCATCCACAATCACCTTCTACACTGATAGCTTACTACGACCACTGGTCTTTTCAGCTTTGCTCCCTGTACTTCTTACCAACTAAGAAATTTGTTTACACAAAAACTGGTGACAGCTACCAACTTAAAAGTCTTCCGATGGGGGTTATGACTTTACTCTAAATGGAGCTGGGTATTATCAATGGTCATAGAACTATCTCCCAGCAATTAAGCAGATAATCATTTTAGTTCAGGGTCTATGCCATCTGAAAGTAGATTGTCCATGCTGCTTATGAGGGAAGAAGCATGAAAAATGCACTTTTAGATAGCCATATATAGTATATATTACATTTCTTGAGGGGGGGAATAGTGTATTTTAAAACAAAAATATGTTTTGCCTATAATTATGTGACCCACCCTCTGAGGGTGGGACACCCTCTGTCCCACCCTCAACTGTAAATCACAATTTTTTAAAAAAAAATGGAAGGATAAATAATGAAAGATGACTATGGAGACCAAGCTCAGCCTTGTTGGACTCCGAAACTCATTGGCGCAAAAGATACATGTCTAGAGTGGTATATGAAGCGGGCTCACACCAGCCTGTGAGAGCCGACTAATATTTTTGGAAATTTTGCAAGCCGGTTGAACTCTATGCTGAGCCCAGACACCCAGCACACTATCATCAGCTTGGCGGTTAGCAGCAGCAATGGAGCTGGAAGAGCTAATAGTGAAATACTTATCAGCACACTATTGCATGCCCATCTCTTTTTATGAGCACTCCAAAAGTCTCTGGTGAGCCACTGTGAGAAACAAAATACTTGCCTCAGACTGGCCTTGGCAGCAGGGGTATTCTTGTGTTTTTATGTGCCACCTCTCCAGAGATAATGTCTCCAAAGATAATGTCAAAGTTGCTATTTCTTGTCTTTGCCCACTATGATTTACTAGATACGTTTTCCATTTTCAAAATGTTTTCAGTTTTTTATATTGATTTCAATTGCTGTAAGCCAACCTGATTGACTTATGTGCGTTTGGAGGAAGGAATAAGGGTGAGGGTGAGTGTGTGTGTGTGTGTGTGTGTGTGTGTGTGTGAGAGAGAGAGAGAGAGAGAGAGAGAGAGAGATTTACTGATTCATACAAATTAAATCAATACACACAATAACTGTCAACACTGGATTTTTTTTATAGTCACATACTTTGTTCATGTGAATTTTTTTCAGAACACAAAAATTTCAATATTTCCTTACTGAATTTTACAAAACAGTTTTGAAAAATACTGCAGATATTTCTGAAACTTTCACCACTCTGCATCTCCAATGGCTTTGGAGAAAATGTAGTCCTTTCCCCCAAAGCACATCACACCATCTTTCAAGTAGAATTTCCATCTGTTCTTACTTCGCTGAACCTAATGACAGACAAAATATCAGCTCCCTCAGTCATGGCTTTGAAAACATTTGCATCCTGGTGATTAGAATGTCCACTAAAAGAAAAGATGCTTTCTTTAATAAGCGATGAGAAAGTTACTTGATGTACCAGTCTAATATTAGAACCAAAACCAAGGGGGGCAAGTCAACAATGCAAACCTTACAGTAATTTAGAAGCAGGAAAAACACTGCAGAAAGAAACCTCCTGTTAGAATTCAAGTCATGATACCTTCTGGGATAATCTATTAATACATCATTTTGGTCCCTGATTACGCTCATTTAGGTTTATGGGGATGATGAAAACCTCAAACTTTTTCACTGGGTGGCAAATCTTACGGTTCCTCCCGATTTGCTGCTCTCTCTCTCTCATAATGTAAGGGACAGCACTTGCATGATTTTCATGACAGGACCTTGAAAAAGTGCTGAGAAATCACATTAAAGATGCTTTCTGCCTTTCTCACAGTCATCAAGCTACTATTCTCAAGATGTCCTGGGCAACTGAGAAAAGTGTTAGATCAGTTTACCTCGGTGGTGTGCATAGATTTGTTTGAACATCACTTGGGCCTTTATGAGTTACTCTTTTCCTCTCTCACTTAATCAGAATTGTCCCAAGCAAGCTTTTGGAAATAAGCCTTGCCAGCTCTGAAGCAGAGAGAAATGAATCACCGACACCTGTTCAAACACCTGTTCATCTCCGTTATGCCAAGATCTGTTTTCCATTTATCTAATTCTTATCTTCCCAGCTCCGTGTTATTAAAAATGTAGTGTGTCTAAAGGCACATGCCCATGATAACCAGTTATCTAATATTATGGGAAAAATTCACACTTAAGAGGATTAGATTTCTTAATGAATCAAAAGGTCCAATTCTTTTAAAGAACAGCAACACTTAACCACATGGTTCTACTCAGTTTTCATTCTATTTGCTTGGCTTTCTGAAACCTCAGCAAGCATATGAGAGATTTCAGCTGCACAATTCCGTAAAAAGACAACATATGACTGAAGAGGTCATCATTCACCATAGGCTTGTTGTCACATTTTTGCTGTAATCTTTCACTAGCTCATGGGCATGGGGATTAATAAGCATGCTATTCAATTATATAAGAGGGGATTCATATTAAAGCGGAATTAAGCAAGCATGTTATTTGGTTACTTCTGTGTCAGTTCTTGTATACAACATATATTTGGGCACAGAACCCACAGAACCTATTTTTAACTACATGCCTAAAAATATAAATGTATTAGGGGCCTGCCCCAATCTGGCAATATGGAACTAGGTAAAAATATCTGTATCATCTCAAATTTCCCATCACCATGAGAGAAGTACTCCTGACATATTTGATATTAAGGAAGGCTGACTTGAAGTCTCAGAGGTCATTTAAAAAGAAAAATACTTAAACATACCTTGTCATATTGGCATACAATTATATTATCAGTGTCAAAAACATCAGGTGTTTCTTGTTCACTAACATCATCACCGGAATTTAAAGGATCCTGCAAAGAAACAAACACCCCAGAAGTTTAACCTAAAGAGTTTTGACTAACATTTAGCTATTTTATTAAAATAGGCTGCACCTAACCGTCATTATAGTATACTGCGGTACAGGAATAGAGAGAGCTATTATATAGGGTATTTTCGGTTCTTGCCTCTACAACAAGGATCAAACAAATTCACAGAGTTTTGTCCAATTTGGTACCTGATGCAGGATCTGCAAAGTAGGCTACAGCTCAGACAGCATCACAAATGATTGCCAGACTCTACAAATGTACCTGGCGCCAAACAGAACACATCACTTTCTCAAGGGCTCTGTTGTGCTTTTTCAAGTAAAAATTCAGGAAATTGCCCTGCATCAGTACTATACCTATAGCAGCTATGTTGCAACTTGCACCTTCCTGATGGCACATTACTAAACATTGTATCTTTTCTTTCAACTTTACAGATATTAAACAGAGCTCTCAGACAAATAGGTAAAGGTAAATGTTCCCCCGCACATGCGTGCTAGTCATTTTCCGGCTCTAGGGGCGGTGCTCATCTCCGTTTCTAAGCCGAAGAGCCAGCGCTGTCCGAAGACATCTCCATGATCATGTGGCCGGCATGACTCAACACCGAAGGCGCACGGAGTGCTGTTACCTTCCCAGCAAAGTGGTCCCTATTTTTCTACTTGCATTTTTTACGTGCTTTCGAACTGCTAGGTTGGCAGAAGCTGGGACAAGTAATGGGAGCTCCCTCAGTTACACAGCGCTAGGGATTCGAACTGAACTGCCAATCTTCTGATCGACAAGCTCAGTGTCTTAGCCACTGAGCCACCGCGTCCCCTCTCAGACAAGTATGCTTCCCCAAAAGAGCTGCTGTCTGCTTTCTTTCTATAAAAAAAAGAACATTCTGAGGGTTTAGCAATAAATGACTTCAGATTACTTTTTCTGCTAATACAGTTCAGCTTTCCTCACTTTCATCCTTCAAAAGATGTGTGTCCTGTCTCAATTACTTCTCCACTCCCTTTTTTGCCTTCTGGAAGGTAAATTCTGCACACTTCATTTTTATTAACCTGGCTTTTGCACATTTTCCCAATTAAATATTTTTCAGCATCAATACTCAATATTTTAAAAAACAAAATACAAAATTGTTTCTGTGGAACCAGGACAGGGAGCAGCTTTGGGATTTGCAGGGACCAAATTAATCTATGTTGTACACACACAATTGCCAGAAGCAATAAGAAACAAGTTATTGTTGTGGTCCACCAGCGGCCTGCGGAGTTGGCAGCAGAGTCGGACAGCGAGGAGGCTGGGGAGGAACATGGGCAAGGCCTGGAGTCTGGAGAAGGCTCGGTGTCAGAGGCAGAGATCCAGCCCAGGCTATCTAGGAGGTCTGTGCTGACTCCAGAGCCTCCAGAGGCTGACATGAGCAAGGCAGAGGAACAGGGGGAGCCTGTTCCCAATGCGCGTCTCAATGTGCACATGCGCAGAGCTGCCAGAAGGCAAGAACAGTTACAGAGGAGAAGGACTACTCGGGAGTAAGGCTTGGAGATAATTGGCCCCTCCCATAGGCTATAAAAGTGGAGCCTATGGGAGGCAGGAAGCAACTTTGTTCAATTCTTAGCATTTCGGTTCTGACTCCGTGTATCTGTTTGGCTTTGCAAAGTTCCTTGCCAATTAGGTCTTTGGCAGCGTGTCAAAAAAGATAAAGGTTCGTGCTTATTTGCCTTCTTCCGAAAGACTTTTGTCGAACTTGTTATCATTGTTTGGGACTTATTACGGCTGAGAATGAACTTAATTCACAGCCATTAAAAATAAAAAGAGGTTTTTGGGACTCTGTTTGTGCTGTATTATTTTATCAGGAAGCCTAGGTCAGAACAGTTATTTCCAGGAAGTTGCAAATCTAACTAAAAGAGAGCATACAAGTTAATGTCTTGCCCAGAGATGAACACTGCACATTTATAATCCCCCCTCAAGCTAGATGATGTATAAACAATACATGTAGATTTCTCATCATTGTAACACAGGTAGTCAACGTACGACCACAACTGAGCCCAAAATTTCTGTTGCCCAAAATTAATGTCTTAGTTTTACCCCATTTTACGACCTTTCTTGCCATAGTTGTTGAGTGAATTACTGCAGTTGTTAAGTTAGTAACATGGTTGTTAAGTAAATCTGGCTTCCGCATTGATTTTGCTAGTCAGGTCACAAAAGGTGATCACATGACCCCGGGACACTGTAAACATTATAAATATGAGTCAGTTGCCAAGCATCTGAATTTTAATCACATGACTATGGGGATACTCCAATGGTCAAAAGTATGAAAAATTGTCATAAGTCACTTTTTTCAGTGCTGTTGTAACTTTGAAGAGTCACTAAACAAACTGTTGTAAGTCGAGAACTATCTGTACACTACCTGCACAACACTATCCAATTGTGAGCGTTAGATTTGAATGGGGAGATCTGTGTTCTCCTCAAGTCCTTAAAGGAAACCTTGAAGGAATTATATGAATTTAATCTACAGAATGGATGTTTTAAGATGTGACCTGATAGCCACGTTCAAATAGTAATGAAGAACTTCACACAGATGACATGGCAAACTAGTGCTCTATTGCTACAGAGAAAAGGCAACAATCTAGTGCTGGACTCCAACACCCATTAAGGCCCAACCAATATGGTCAATCAAGGGACCATGGAAATTATAGTCAAAAATATCTGGAGGGCTCCAGGTTAACTAATAGGTTTAGATTACAAGAAAGGAGATCTACACTTAACATTAAGAATGATGCCCTATTCATTAGTGGAAAAGAACACCTTCATTAGATGTCTTTATAGCCAAGGTAAGGATTTAGTAATTCATCAATAGAGGAGCTGGACAGCTGTAAAAGTCCACTCTAATTCTGTTTCTTAATGCAAATTAAGACTATACTGCAAAAGTGAAAGCAAATCATTGTAAACATTAAGTTTTACCTCCTCAACAATATCAACTGAGGATTCATCAGCATCGCTGGTACTGTTGAGAGACTGATTGTCTGAAGTGCTATTTTCACCTTCCTCTTCTTCCTCATCCAGGACTTTTAAATCTTCAGCATCAATTATACCCACAAGCTCCTCGTCTTCTCCATCTCTTGGACTTTCTATTTCTGCTTTGGGTGAGAGATCACTTGTCCCATCTAGTTGAATGATTTCTTCGAGGTCATTGGAAATATTTTTCTGGGCCAGCAGATCTGATTCCATTTGCACACTGGTATCTAACTAAAAGGAAGTGGGGATCTGAAAGGCTATGGAGAAGCACGCAGTCAAGAGATAACATCTTTTTAAAATTATACAATACTTCCTGCCCCCACAACACATTAAAAATATCAAGACTGTTCAACTTTATTTATTTATTTATTTATTTATTTATTTATTTATTATTTATTTATTTATTTATTTATTTATTTATTTATTTATTTATTTATTTATTAAATTTGTATGCCGCCCAACTCCCAAGGGACTCTGGGAGG
>QLTV01012198.1:6801189-6818320 GCA_003457575.1 Thermophis baileyi | reverse complement strand
ATTATTATTTATTAAATTTGTATGCCGCCCAACTCCCAAGGGGCTCTGGGCAGCTCACAACAATATAAAAAACTATTAAAAGAAAACATAATAAAAACATTTAGTAAAATCAATGGGTGTTTTGCTATTGCTTTTAAATGGGGATGGATGGATGGTTTTATTTTTATTCATTTATTAAATTTATATGCCGCCCATCTGACTCTGCAAAGCAACTCTGTGATGAAGCTCATTCCACATTTCTATTCAAGCTGTGTATAAATACATTCTTAAAATTATATCTACAAGCTCTCTTCAAGTAATTATATTAAAAATCCTTTAAAATAAAAAATAAAAAGCAGCAGAGTTACCTCTTCAACAAAAGAGAGGCTGGTTTCATCAGAGAGAAGGGCAGGGTCATCCAAGTCATTGCCCATAATTATCAGCTCAATTATATCATCAGGTTCCGGAGGCTGATCGACATTCACAGACAATTGTCCCCCACCAGAAGAAACACCTTCTCTTGCTTCTCTGGACCTGGGGTTGTCTACTCCAGATGACTTTGCAACAGGAACAGTTGTAATGGCTGTCTGGGGAGTCTGTAAAGAACTTGAGGGCTGCAGGCTTACCAGGGTCCCTATTGCAACTTCCCCCTGACTTCCGGTGGCTTCTAATGTGGCAGCAGTAGCCCCAAGCAAGTCTTTATCCCCCATCTTTAGGTGCTGGGGCACAGGCGGCTTTGAGGTCAGCAAGCTACCATTGCTGGTTTCTTGAAGAGAAGACATGTTTGCCTGTATAATATTGACTGGGGCTGGCTGAGGTACCAAGGATTGCTTCCCAACTTGCTGGAATATTTGTTGAAGTGGAGTCTGAATGGCAGTTCCTCCACCAGTAGCTTGAGTGACAACCACAGGCATGTTGACTTTATACAAGTGCCCTACAAAAAGAAGAAAAAAGCAGAAATTGTGGATATTAGGACTATGCAGCATTTTCAGATTTAGTCCATAAAGGTCATTCGAAGCATGCAGGGGTGAAAACACACCAACTTTTTAAAATAGCAGGTCTTTTTCCAAGACAATGTGCCAGCTGCCCAAATTCAGGAAAAGTCAGGGCTCCTTCAGAAAGAGTGCACTCCAGCACCTTTCAAGAATGGAACCTGAAACGCTGCACAGCCCTAATGAAATCACCTGGCCTAATGAAATTCTCTGGCAGCCAACCAGAATGTCTAGTGTTTATTTGTTTTATTCCATTTACTGTATATGGCCACCCATCCTGCAAGCAAAAACGACTGAACAAATATGCAACTCTTTTGCCGCTCAGACTGTTACCTCCCTCCAACCACTATCGATCAACAGTTAATTCAACTCTGTAAAGAAGCAGAAAAGGATATACAAGCAGGGATGGTTCCAGGGAGATGGAGAAAAGTGCTCCTCCAAACTAATAGTTTGCCCCCACTCCTCCGCTGAAATTAAAATGGATTTTTTTTATGTTGTAAAGGCAAATATGGAACAAAGCTCATGCTCCAAAAAATGCATAATGCCCCTTTTCTGCATTCCCCATCCCGCTGATTATTTTCCCATTGCAACACTACTGTTCACAGACTAGTCTCTTTGCATTTGAAGGCTGATCACATTATCACTGTATTTCATATACAGAGAGAAAGAGTGCATGCCAGCATAGTAGCCAAATGGATAATTTTGGCCACTTGTTCAGTCAGCCCTACATCAGTGAAGAAACTTTCATCCTGCAGTGGACCGATTCAGGCTAATACAGTTACACACAATTACATGCCCACAAACATTATTTCTTAGTTTGGCTACAGAGGAAGGAGAAAGAGAAGAAGAATGCTCCTTCTATCTATCTTTGGCTAAGTGAAAGATTGTACATTCCCCCTTCAACAAATATTCCCTTCCTTGTTTCTTACATTAGTCTTCCCCAGTTAGCGCCCTATAGATGAGCTGAAATTCAGGATCTGCATGACCATGAACTCTAAACTTATGTGCAACTTTCCTCTGTTGCACATAGCTACAGCACAAATATGACACTGCCTTCATCCCATCCTCAGCCAATACGTGAAAAAGTTTTAATTCATGTTCGGTTCTCTTGATATTAAAGTATTTGTGTCCCCCTTATTCTTACACTGCCACAACAAAATATTTTAGGCTTCATCCCGCCCAAAAGAGAAAAAGACTCCAGCACCTCTCCACCAGTAATCAGCACTCAGATCAGCATAGATGAACTCCAAGGTTAATTTCAGACCAACAATCAAGTAAACAATACCCCAATCAAGAAACTGCCAAAGAGCCATCAGTAAACAGCCCAACCAAAGAATCTCTAAGACCGCCCCCACCCACACAGACAAGCAAGTCACCAGAATATAAACTGACAGCAAACAGCACTCCTTACTAGCACTGATGATGTTACCTATTTAGGGTAATGAAACGTTTGCAAGAAAACAAGCAAGCTCAGAAAGTACCAAGGATCCTTCATTTCAACCCTGAGCTACAAATATTCTCCTTTATTGATTTTAGGCTTTGTTCCCCAGTATCTTGGAAGGAAGTCAAAAAAGGGAAAAGAGGCAATTGAAGAATGGGGAGAGCAAATTTCATTCCAGCCTTGCTGTCTCAAGGATGGTTGGCTGGACAGCTAGCACTTCAACTTAGCACTGGGGAAGTATCTTACAATATCCAGAGGGGGCCATATTAGGGAAAGTTCCCCTATACGATTTTCCATTGCCTTAAATGCTCTCTAAAGCAGGGGTGTCAAACTTGCATTGTCACATGACGTATCACGACTTTTTCCCCCTTCGCTAAACCGGGTGTGGGCGTGGCCAGCGCATGACGCATCCGGCTCATGGGCCGCAAGTTTGACACCCCTGCTCTAAAGTATCCAAACTACCTTTCTACTAAGCCAGAATGCACTCCCCATCTTATCTATTGCTTCTTGTTTTGTTTTTGAACTTAAGACTGTAGGAAACACACTGGCTAGGATAGAGTTGCTTTCCAGCATGCAAGCTTCTTTAATTAAAATATCAGCACCAGCATTAGTCTATCAAATCATTATTGTTATTATTTCTCCCCCATACACACACTTGTCCACACTGCAGTTTTCCCTCTCTTCAAAGAATCGGGAAAGCTGAAGATTTTCATAAGGTGGGAGAATTTCTTAAAACAAGCACTTGAGAATTACAAAATTCATTAAGAGGGAACCAGAACAAATAATTAGGCATTAAGTTTGCAGAAGTTTAATTATTAACACTAACACTTCACTATTTCCCTGTTGCATTTGCTTGGTAAGTTGTTGTTGTTGTTGTTGTTGTTCTCCTCACTGCATAAATTATGCTCAAGGCCAGTGTTTCTCAACCTCAGGAACTTTAAAATGGGTTGACTTCAACACCCAGAATTCCCCCAACCAGCATGAAGTCCACCCATCTTAAAAATCCTGAGGCAGAGAAACACACATGAAGGCTATACTATTAACTCTTACCAGAGGTTGTCTGAAGAGTCACACCAGGAGGTATTTGGATAGGATAGGTAAGGCCAGAAGGCAGAGAAAGGACGGCCCCACTAGACTGGGAAGACTCCTAGATAAAAGAAAGCTTATCAGGAAAAATCATTCAATTATTATGTCCAAAGTTGTAGTATCCTACCTCAGAGCAGCCCATGTACTGTTTCATTAACATAAATTATGCAACTTTATTTTCCAAAGAAATAGGAAATCGGGCATCAAAACTTTATCTCATGTGGCAGGAAATCATGTTCAGTTCTTCTTTGGTGTTATATAGACTTCCTACCTCTTTTTGGAGTTCTTTTTCTTATCACTGTAAGAACTAAAACCACCCAGGAGGTTCAATCCTGCAAGAGGAGGTTCCTCTGATATGAAATGCCAAACAATATTTTAATTCTGCATTTCTACACTCTGGCTATGTCTCTGTGAAAAACACTGGGTTTTTTTTTCTTTTCCTTTACAGATCTTCAAAAAAAACCTGTCATTTAAGAATTCTATCTCCATTAAGGAGGATTTTTTTCCCTTGAGCAGAGTTGCTTGAACATGTTTCAATCATTTTAGAGGAGCTGACTGGAAAATGAAATTTAGGGAAATTGAATTGATTCTATTCATCCAACAAAGAATCTTAGAAACCTAGAACATAGAATAATAGGGTTGTAAGGGACCTTGGAGGTCTTCTAGTCCAATCCCCTGCTCAAGCAGGGGACCCTATTCTATTCTGGACAAATGGCTGTCCAGTCTCTTCTTGAATTAATCTAGATGCTCTATTTTACTGTATTATGGAACTGGAGGCACCATCCAATTGCAGTCTTAAAAGCTAGAGCAGACTCAGGGCTCTGTAGCCTTTACCCAAAGACTTCCAGTGAGGGAGGTAGAAGACCTAAATATTTAATTAATGGAAGTTCCCTTGAATGTTTTTGCAATACAATCCTGTCTGCATGTGTGTGCACTTATATACACCCATGCAGTACTTACATTAATGAAAATAGGTATATAGCTTCAGTTCTTTTCTCTCTCTTTCTCTCTCTCTCCCTCCCTCCCTCTCCCTCTCCCTCCCTCCCTCCCTCCCTCTCTCTCTCTCTGTCATTCAAGTGCTTCACCACACTCATGATGTTTTATGGGGAGTCTCATTTGTAATCCATTCATATTTTCTCACAGTTTCTACCATCCTTTTTCTTCGCAGAAAAATAATTCTGCTAACCCTCCACAGGAGTGTGTTAAAGTGCAAGTGCAAACAGTTTTATGCCAATAAATATACAGTTGAGCAAGAAACCTTGATCTACATGTTGGTGATCGGTGTATAACTCTTTACCCATGAGAAATGCAAGATACTGCATAATTACCAATAATCCTTATGCAAGCAACATTTCACTTAAAATTTTATGATGAAAAACAAAGTCATACATAAAAAGAGAAATACCAAATGAATGTGAAAGGCAGAGGAAAACAAAATCACCAATTAATTAATCACCAACAAAATTACCAATTAATAACAGAGCAAGAAAATACCAAAATGATTAACAGACAGATTAACAGATTAACAGAGTTGGAAGGGACCTTATAGGTCATCTAGTCCAACTCCCCCGCTCAAGCAGGAGACTCTACATCATTTCTGACAAATGGCAGTCCAATCTCTTCTTGAAAGTCTCAAGTGATGAAGCTCCCACAACTTCCAAAGGCAAGCTGTTCCATTGGTTGATTGTTCTCACTGTCAGAAAGTTCCTCCTTATTTCTAGGTTGAATCTCTCCTTGATCAGTTTCCAGCCATTGTTCCTTGTCTGGCCTTCAGGTGCTTTGGAAAAGGGCTGGATTCTCCAGTCCCTTAATCATCCTGGTTGCTCTCTGCACTTTTTGTAGTGTCTCAACATCTTTTTTATAGTGTGGTGACCAAAACTGGGTACAGTACTCTAGATGCAGTCTTACTAAGGCTTTATAGAGTGGTATTCGTACCTCACTTGATCTTGATTGTATCCATCCCTCAATGCAATTTAGGATTGCACTGGCTTTTTTGGCTGCCGCTGCACACTGCTGGCTCATTTTTAGCTGGTTGTCCACTAAGACTCCAAGATCCCTCTCACAGTTACTGCTATTAAGCAGGGGTGAAATTCAAAATTTTTCCCTACCGGTTCTATGGGCGTGGCTTGGTGGGTGTGGCAGGGGAAGGATACTGCAAAATCTCCATTCCCACACCACTCTGGGGCCAGCCAGAGGTGGTATTTGCCAGTTCTCCGAACTACTCAAAATTTCCGCTACTGGTTCTGCAGAACCTGCTGAATTTCACCCGTTATTAAGCCTGGTTTCACCCAGTTTATATGTGTACTTTTAGATTTCTTACCTAAGTGTAGGACTTTACTTTTCTCTATATTGAATTTCATTTTGTTAGAACAAAATTTCATTGTTAGATAAATAAGATTTAACTTTGTTTTATTGACTTCAGCTAGGCCTTTGACTATGTGAATCATTCGAGAATATGGAATATATTAAAGCTATAAAGGTAATTCTCAACTTATGACCACAATTGGGACCAGACTTTGTTGTTGAGCAAAGCAGTGGTTAACCAAGATGTCATGTGACCACTTCGCTCAACAACTGCAATCCCAGCACTCTCGGTTGTGGTAGTTGAGTGATCTTGTAGCTGTTTAAGTGGACAATCTCCCAGGTAAGGAGAGCAGGGTGTCTCAGGGTAGTGGGGAAGGTCCTGGGAGGCCCTGCAAACACTGCATAGAATTTGGGGGGTGCTGAGGACTTTGGTGCTGAAAATCCTCCCTGAGGTGAAGAGACTTGTCCACAGCACCCCCACAACTCATGTGTGGCCTGCATCAGGTCTCTCAGAGCTGCCTCCAGTCCCCTGGGGCGCCCCATACTTCTTACCTGGGGTTTTGTCCAATTTTGGCAGAAGGTATTTTCCAGCACAGAGACTTGCGTTTCCATCCATGGCTGAATTTACATTTTCGCCTTTTTTGAAATGTTAAAATTGTATGGAAATAACAAAGTTACATACTAGTTCAGCTGCTACTGCTGGTGTTGTACAGTTAGTGAACTGACGCATTCCTCTGCCTGCAGTAACACCTAAAGGGATATTATTTAAATAAAAGATTAAACATCATTAAACAATTGCAATTTAATTGAATTGCCTTTCCAACTTCAGGTACTTCTGATGTGAATTTGTAGCCTTATCATTTCCCAGCAACATTTATCTATTAACCAAATTTAAATTGCTGCCCATCTCAAATGAATGCCCACTACCAGAGGTGGGTTCCTCCCGGTTCGCACTGGTTCTATAGAACCAGTAGCAAACCGCTGGTGATGTCACGGAGCCGGTTCTGTCGGTGCCAGTCCGTGGACGCCATCTCTTTTTTTTTTGGATTATAATTTTTTTGAAATTTTTTTTTGAAATTTTTGCTATTTTTTTTCTTCTGCGCATGCGCAGAAGCCGAGTCCCTGGCACTGCGCATGTGCCGCCATCTTGTTTTTGGCTTTTTTTTTTGGCTTTTTTTTGCAAATTTTTGGCACTGCGCATGCGTGGGTGCGCACATGGCGCACGCACGTGGCGCGCACACGTGGCGTGCAATGCGCATGCAGCTACGCGGCACAGGAGGAAGCAAACTGGTGGCAAGGTAAGTTAGAACCTACCCCTGCCCACTACTGATAATTCTGAGAACTGCATCACACACATTTAGAGGCTGCCCATATAAGAAAGAGCTGCTCTTGAATGTATAAAATGCACATTTTATATACCATTGGTGCATGTATTATAAACAAGACAGACTGACATTAGAAATTGTACTTATTGTTAAAAGAGAATAAGCCCAGAAAAGTTTCGTTTATTTGTCACACTTGACCCACATTAGAATGAGACCGCTCATTGTAACTATGCTATGTTATAAAAAGTTACTATAGCTTATGAGGCGAATGAGCCAGGTTCCCTGGTTTCCCATATCATGGTAGTATTTATGATTTGTTTAGTCTATTCCACAGGCAGGAGTCAGCAGGAGTAAACCAGTAGCAAGCAAGGAAGACTTCAAAATTCAGGCTTAATCTGATGTGCAAATACAGCCATTACGAGTGACACTAGATTTGAAAAAGGAAACACTTTTACCGAATTATTTTGCCATTAGGTTCTGGCTATATTTTTATATCTACAAGAACATTTCTATTACACAATAGATCAGCTGGCCATATTCTGCAAGCCAAATGTGGCCTCCAGTACCACCTTAGCCAAAATCATTACATTGAAATTCATTGGCAAATTTGCTTTTCTTTTCTTTTTTTCATTTTTCTTTAAAAGAAATAACTTTCCAAATATTATGTTCTACTTATCTTAATGCACATTTTTTAAATAAAATAACCCTTAAGACTGCAAACATAGAAAGCCCAAAATGGTCACACACACACACACCCAATCAGGAATGGCACATTCCCTGCAGCCCTCCAAGCTCAAACATTTTGTTAAAGGCAAAGGTAGCTCTGGCAAAAAAAAAAAAAAATTCTCCATCATGTTGTTAGCAATTAGCAATGATTCCCATAATTTCCCCTTAAGAGACACAAAATGATGTTGAACTTTGTGTTATTTATCTCTAAAAAAGGCAAATTATTCTCTATCGCTTCCTACTCGTCCCACAGCAGAAGATGCAGGAGCTGAATTGATGTCCATGCTTTTATACTGAGCAATGATTCCTCTCTAAGGCAGTCTTTGCTGAAAGAAATCAGTGATCAACCTGTAGTCTGCAGGGCTTGGAAGCTGGACGGAAGATGCAAGGTGAACTGGGACAAAACATGATTGTGGCGGAAGAAACCTTCAGTCGCTTTAGACTGCATCACTTTCATTTCCCAGCGCTGCAAGAAAAAAAATTTAAAACACAGAGACAAAAATGAAAAAAAGATCATCTACTTTAAAGTGCGGTGAATTTTCTTTTTTCATATAATTTGTATTAAGAATGTTAAAAATGAGATAAAAATTAACAATAACCAATATAAAGTGAAGAAAATAAAGGAAAAAAGAAAACACTGAAAAAGCAAGAAGTGTTTTTTATATCTTTTTTTCTAATCATCAAATCCATAAATCATAAGTTCATTTTTTCTGTTTCATGCAAAATGTGTATAAGGGGGAAATCTTATAGATATTATGGGAGGCAGGCAGTCTCTCAAGTAACTACAGCATACAACATGTAGGGCAGCGGTTCTCAACCTGTGGGTCGTGACCCCTTTGGGGGTCGAACGACCATTTCACAGGGGTCGCCGCGTGCGTTAGCCGGCCATCTTGGTGCCACCGTCACTTGCAGGGGTGAAATGCTCCCGGTTCGGCCGTGCCTGCGGGTTGCCGGACAGCCGATAGCGACAGAAGCGGGAGACTTCGCCCACCCGCCCGGACGCCATTTTGGTTCTTTTACCCTCTGCGCATGCGCAGAACACTTTGTGCATGCGCAGAGGGTAAAAGACGGGGGCGGGGAGGGGGTCCCGGCGGCAGGGGAGGTCGCAGCGGCAGGCAGGGGGTCACGGGGGGGTCGCGGCATTAGAAAGGTTGAGAACCACTGATGTAGGGTTTTAAAGGTAACAAGCAGACCTTGAATCACACTAATCTTCGCTTAGTGTCCACAATCAAGACCAACACCATCACTAAATACTGCAGATGCGAAACAAAAAATCACGTAAACTGCAATGTGCTTACAATCTCATTCCCATTCAGTAGTTAAATAAGATATCATGTGACCACGACTTGCAATTTTATTGCCAGCTTTTCCAATGACTTTGCTTGTTGGAAGCCAGTTGTGACGTGTTCAGACGGTGATCATGTGGACGTGGGATGCTGAAACATTCTTAAATGTGAGAATTGATCACAAAGCTATTTTTTGTACACTGTAGTAACTTTGAAAGTTTGTTAAACAGGGCAGTCACTAAGTGAGGATTACCTCTATGGGGGCATACCAAGGCCTGCCTATTACTACTCATGCCACTACATTCTGGATCAGTGGAAGCTTCTGGGTGGCCTTCAAGAGCAGCCCCATGTAGAGCACATTGCAGTAGTCACACCACTAGGGTTTGACTGAAGGGTACCCAATTTAGGAAAGGTGCAATTGGCGCACCAGATGAAGTTGTACAAAGGCCTTCCTGGCCACAGCTGACACCTGTTCTTCAAGCAGGAGCTGCGAGCCCAGGAAGACCTTCAGACTGCATCCCAACCTTGAAAGGGAAGTGGCATCCCATCCAAGGTCAGAAATGGAATACCCAAGTTCTGGGCAACTCAAAACAGCCACAATCACTCAGTCTTGATCAGATTGAGTCAGAGATGGTTTCTCCCCATCCAAACCCACACAACCTCCACTATGTTCTCCTGATATATTTGTCAATAATTGTTAGGAACATACTATAAAATGTTTATTCTCCTTTGGTTTCTCTCTGGTATCTGCAGGAAAGTAAACTTCGTTGGCAACAATCCTGTACTTTTCAAGGAAATATGGGCACTAACCAATTCAACTACTTTCTCCAAGTAATTTCAGTAGAATTTCAACAGCTAAAAGAAGAACTTACATGGCAACTGAGATATAGGAAAAAAATATTAATTCAGCCCAGAATCTATTTGATGGTTGCGAAGCTTATAACCCCAAATGTATATTGTTGGAGAAATGTTTTCATCATTCCGTTATAAGAAAAAATATGACTCATCTTAGAATCCCATGACAGACAGCAGTATTGTCAAATGTTCAACATGGACAAAACCAGTGGCAATTGAAGAACTGGGCACATCTACCAAGAACAGGTGTGTGATCTACTTATTACCAACTAGAAAGCATAAAAAAGATAAGATAGGCAGAAGAAATGGAGTTATCAACAAACCCGCTTGAGCTCCTTCAGTATTTGTTCATCTACACCTTCTTCCAGAAAAACATCTCGGACTCCTTCAATCACATCATCAATGACCGATTTGTAGAATTTAGGCTGCACAACACATAAATTGCAGAGAGAGATGTAAGAGGGGAGCTACTTTTGGGTCCTATATTCCATTGAGATAATACATCTAAGAAATAAGTATTGGGTGCAGAAACAGAGAATCTCAGAATGTTGTCTTTTATTAAGAATAAAAGGGTGCTGAATGGAGATTGAATACAAAAATTCAGTGACCAGCACAATGGTCTAAATCAGGGGTGTCAAACTCAAGGCCCGGAAATGCCTGGAAACAGCGAAGGACCGGCCCGCGGTGCTTCTGCTAGCGAAAATGGGCTCCTGAGCTCCGCTTTTGGCTGCCACGGCCTCCTGCAACCCTCTGCCAGTGAAAATGGAGCCCGTTTTCGCTGGCAGAGTGCTTGGGCCACCACAGACGCCTCCGACAGGAGTGACATCGAGCTGACCACACCCATCCTGGCCACACCCACCCTGGCCCCCCGAGGTCAAACACAACCCTGATGCGGCCCTCAATGAAATCGAGTTTGACACCCCTGGTCTAAATGAATGGTGCTATGTATAAATTGTTTTAGCATGCTTCTTTTTTTTAATCTCAGGCCTTTAATTCTTTTTGGCTTAGTATTTGTTACTCCTTTTCTGTAGACTGCATAATTATCCCAAAAAGGGAATAGTTTTATGAGTATATGCATACAACACAATGATGCCCAGTCCCAAAGAATACACATAGTCATCTAAAGAGAAGTTCCATAAGAGAGTTTAAAAACCCAGGTCCCAGATTTCCTACCTGTTCCACCCCCAATTGTGATGATAACAGAGAAGACAGAACAGTTAACGTTCATGTAATTGTCCTCAAAAGATATCAGTGCAAATGCTGGCTTGCTAGTGCAACTCACGCAGAAAAAGAGGGAGCAAGCTGAATCATGCACAGGCTGAAGTTTTAAATATCCCACCTGGCCTTATTGTACAATATGTTGTTCATCCTGTCAACAAAAGCCACACCTCCTTAAAATATTAAGTGGGAAAAAAATCCTTTATTTTTTCTTTCTCAAAAATGTTTTTTTAAGTAATTGCATTATCCAAAATGAGGGGATGAGCAACAATCACCTTCCTTTTAAAGATGATCTCCTTATCAAAACCGGCATCTGAGATGCAGGCAAGGAGTTCTTGCCAATAATTCTCAAAGCTCCTTGTTGTGTGAGAATAGAATAGAATAACAGAGTTGGAAGGGACCTTGGAGGTCTTCTAGTCCAGCCCCCTGCTTAGGCAGGAAACCCTACACCACTCCAGACAAATGGTTATCTAATCTCTTCTTAAAAACTTCCAGTGTTGGAGCATTTACAACTTCTGGAGGCAAGTTGTCCCACTGATTAATTGTTCTAACTGTCAGGAAATTTCTCCTTAGTTCTAAGTTGCTTCTCTCCTTGCTTAGTTTCCACCCATTGCTTCTTGTCCTGCCCTCAGGTGCTTTGGAGAATAGCTTGACTCCCTCTTCTTTGTGGCAGCCCCTGAGATATTGGAACACTGCTATCATGTCACCCCTAGTCCTTCTTTTCATCAGACTAGACATACCCAGTTCCAGCAACCGTTCTTTATATGTTTTAGCCTCCAGTCCCCTAATCATCTTTGTTGCTCTTCTCTGCACTCTTTCTAGAATCTCCACATATTTTTTACATCAGATATTTCTTCAACTTCTCAATGTAGTCTATGGCCCTGGTTGTCTGCCATCCAAGTACTGACTAGGTCTGATTCAGGTTAGTCAAGGCTGTTAAGGTTGCCACACCAACTGTGACTTGTTTGACTCATTTACGTAATGTTTCTTATGATATGCATCTTGCCCATCTTCCAAATAAAGAAGTGCTCAGTAGCTTTTCTTCTTTTCTGACTGAGAAGCCAGAAAATCTTGAGTTGGCAAAATACTTTTACCTACCCTTTTCTCTCTTTCTAGAATGTTTTGCACAAATGTACACAAATGGTTTGTCCATGCTCATTTATATACACACTTCTCTTTAATATCTTCCCTGGATCCTAAGCTAACAGAATCGTAGACTTTTTACATTAGGCAGTAAATGTTTATTTTTTTTTTTGAATGGGATGAACTACATACTAATGCCACAATAAATAAATACTGGCATTTTATAATGCTAACCGTATTGCAGTTTTTAAAATCTGTTCTGAAATGCAGTGCAAATCTGGACTGATTCTGTTTTGCATTCAGATCCAAACTATATTCAATTTAGGTCAGTGTCATTGTGAAAGATAGTAAATTAATTTAAGCATGGGCTTAGTTTGATTCTTTTAAGTACTCACCCATAAAGCAGTCCTTCTGTTAACTAAAGCTTTCCAACTAGATTTCTTCTGGGTTTTTTTTATCATTTATTATTTGGGTGAACAGAAATACAAGGCAGGCACTAAATTATACACACACAACCTCAAACAAGTAATTTTAAGCAGATGACCTTTTAAAGAAACAATGAGCATTTTTGTGAACAGCAGGTATGTGTCTGAACTCTAGATTTACTGAATCAAAAAACAAAACACTTCAGATACCTGTTCCATGTTATTTTGGAACTGTGATAGTCTGAAGGTCAAAAGTACCAGCTAAAAGTTTCAAATTTGAATTCAGCACTAAATTATGAGGTGTTCTAAGGTAAATCATTATGGCTCAACATACTTTGTTATAATTAGTTAAATAATGTGGCATGAAATTCTTTGATGCGCAAAACACAAGTAAATTATATTAAATAGTATTCCTCTTGTTTGACTTTCAACAAATTTCTTGTCAACTAAAGAATTACTATCTAACCTAGTAAATGAAGAAGATGGCTACCCTTCAGACCAATTCAGAGGATTACCCTGTTATATTTTTCCAGAGATAATGTTTCAAAACTCATTCTACACTTATCCCCAAACTATTTCCAAGTGATGGGTGGGACTGATTTACTTCTGAATGCAAGGAGATGCAGGCCACCTGCAGCATCATTATGTGGTTAGATTACTCACAGCAGACCTTGAATCAAGACCTAATCCAGTTCTTTATCCTACTCAAGGGAACTTCACAGGCAGCCACTACTACTTATAGTCACCTAGGCATCCCATTATCTTACCATGTGAATAGGAATCTAGAGACCAACTGCCCCAGTCTGAACCACTGTTGCTTATAGCCTATGCATCCCATTCCACAGCCTTCTCAAACCAGCTGGGCTGTGTCTCATCATCCTGTTTTACTTAACCTGTTCAGGGATTTAGTCCTTCCTCTTCAGCAGATGGGTTTCCCCTCACTCACTGAGGCCAGGTAAAGGATAGCAGATATATTTGCTAGTATGCTGAGTTTAGTATCAATGTTAGTTGCGATAGATTAGCCTACAAACCCAGTTCTGTTCACGTATTATGTACCTCCAGAAAATGGGTTTTACTGTACTCAATAGCCAGGAGAAGAGTCAACGTAGCCTCCCTCTGCACTGAACAGACCCTCCTACCCTGGTGAGGGGGAGGGTCGGCTCAACCTGGGCTGGCTTTCAAGCCTCTATTTTTTCCTTCCCTCCCCCCCCACACACTTCTTTCACCCTCACCACAGGGTTGCCGTGAGCCATCGCTTCTCGCTCTCTCCTCTCCCTTTCTCTTTCGGCGCCTCCGGTCTCCGCCGGTGGCTCCATGGAGCGCTTAAGCCGCAGTCGGGGCTCCCAACGCTCGTCCTCGCGCGCCCCCTGGCGGTTCCCCAGGCAACAGCCACGCCTCGCCGAAGTCTGGCGCTTTCACGAGTAGCGAAGCAGAACTTTGCGGGGAAAGTAGAGCGGGATTCGGCAAGAGCCCGAAAGGAGGATCCCTGATGTAAGAATCCAATGAAATAACAATAGACAAACGTTAAGTACGTTAGAGAAAAAAGGGGCGACGAGGGAAAGGCTCTAGAATACGTTGGTAGTATTAAATTTTCTCCTTCCTTTATGCGAAGTAAAACGAGTGGCTGCATCGTTTTTGAACATATTCTGAGTGCATTGACCTGAGAGACGACTGTCCAGGATGGATTATTGCCCGAGATAATTTTTGGGACTCCTGCCCGAGGTATAAAGCGCCATAGTTATCTTCCTTCTCAATAGTGTATGAAATGTTGCTTTTAGATCAATTTGGAGAACAGTATTTTAATTTGGATCAATTTGGAGAACAGTACTTTTTTAAAACAAGTGGCTAAAGAGGTACACAGGTGCACTTTTACCTCCATTGGGAAAGCTTCACTTGGCCAACAACCACTTTTTAGGCTAGCTTGTTGCGGAAACCCAGCTGATGTGGATCATTCATGGTTCAAGGTGCCATTGTGTCAATACAGCCATACAAAAGTAAGCCACAGGCTTGTGGTAGTTTTCCTGGGAGGTTGGGAATCTGAACTGAATATTTTGCATTCATCGTCTATCCCTCTTTACTGCCATCTTGTGTTGTCTGGATTTTGGCAGCCTTATGTACAGTAGTCCTAACTGTTTTGGAGTTGTCAACCCCCACAATTTTGCTAAACTACAATTCCCAGCATTCCTTACTACAAAGGTTGAGCTGTTGAATCTTGGAGTTCAGCAGCAGCTGGAACCTCACCTGTTGCCCCCTCCTGCAAAGCATAAATTAGAAGAAATTTGGGGAGGAAATTTCTGTAAATTTTGGAGATTTTGTAACTCTTCTGGAGAGTTACAGCTTTTCTTCAGATAGTAGAAACTAAAACAACACTAATTTTGTTGTTCCCATTCCTGATCTGAGCAGCCTCAGCCCGGATTTCCAATATGCCAGGCATATAAAGAAAAAAGGGAAGGCGCTTACTGCCTTTCGCCCTTCTCAATATCAGCTGGAGGGAAGACCACTCCCCAATCACAGCACATGGACCCACTAAGGGGACATTTAAAGGGATAAACCCTGTTCACTGATTTAGCCATATCACAACTCAATTTTCCTGCACTTGGGATAGCTAGTGGCTAACTAAAGGCTCTTCCCCCCCCCTGCTCCCATCCCAACCCCTGGGATTAGAGATTTGGGGAAATGAAGAGAGGTGGATCTCCCTCTTTCACCTGACTTATAATGGGGGAGGCTGCCTAGTACCTGGGTTGGTTCCTCTTTCAAAACCAAACTTCCAAATCAATTGGCTTGGAGCTCTGGCAATAAAGGAATCGGCCCACACTTGAAAGCCTAGGGGCCAGAGGGAAAGCCGTGTGCCTGCCAGCTTAAAGTGGCCAACAGGCACTGATCCATAGGGAGTCACATGCTGCACAGAATGGTCAATGAAGCGCACCAAACTTTATCCATAGCAAAAGCTGTGTTGGAATAAGGGAGAAAACACTAAAGCCACAATAGTCAAAGATAATCTCTCTTAGATAGTAATACTATAAAAAAGAACATGGGGGGGGGAAGCTTGCCCTGACATTTGTACCATGGTTAAGGGCAACAAGGAATGATTGCTAGAAGTTGTTCCCTGTCCTGCCTGGATATACCAAGCATTCAAAGTAGCTTTCAATGCACTATGGCTGCTGTGTGAGTTGCAACACTTTTGTTATATTTTTTTGTAAGTGAAATGGCATAGGTGATGTCCTGAAGAGCATCACTGAGGTACTTTAATGAATCATACTTTTTTTCTGTGAATATATCAGATCCTGTTTTAAAGTATGCTAAAATACTTTAACACTTCTCGTGATAATAAATTCCAGTTAAACATTATGTTTCCTGGTGCAAGTTTTTGACTGACCTGCAGTCATTTTCAAAGCATGAACAGAAGCATTGTTTCATCACAGCCCAGGTGAAGCAATCCAAAGTCACTCTGCGTTCTCACCTGGCTGCTACAGAGGGAGATATGGGATTGAAGCAGGTCAAACCCACCTGCTCTTTTGAAAGACCAGTTCCTTTGGCCGCCTCTTCTACTGTACCCCAGTGTTTATAAAGCTTGTGTAGTGTATACAGAACTTCTACCAGAATGTATTCTCTTCCTCTGCTTTCTTTTTTCCCTTTCTTCTTAGACTAAACCCTAAGGGATTATTTTATGTGTGCTTGTACATGTTCTAAACTATAAGCCATTCTATGAATATCTGATTGAACAAATTAATCAAAAATGTTTTTAATAAAGATTGTGGGTGTGAATGCAACAGAAATAACACCCTGATTTCAAAAATAAAAACTGAGAATCACTCTGAATAGACTAAACCAATCTTATAATTTACTTAGCAAGGTTTTCAGCCACTGGGTAGGGCTGAGAGTGAGTGGCCCAAGGTCAGCCAGTGGAGGTTACAAGAATTGAAATAATAGAGTTCTTATGGAAGAGGAAACTAGGGGAAGCTGGGCATTCCATTTTTACTGATAGTATTTGGAAAAGGTAGGTCAACAGCATGATGAATCCTATAGATTTAACATGGATAGTAGTTAAAAGTATTGAATTAGAATAGAGCTGGAAGGGACCTTGGAGATCTTCTAGTCCAGCCCCCCCCCCCGCTCAAGCAGGAGACCCTATACCATTTCAGACAAGTGACTGTCCAGTCTCTTCTTAAAAACCTCCAGTGATGAAGCACCCACGATATCTGAAGGCAAGCCGTTCCACTGGTTAATTGTTCTCGCTGTAAGGAAGTTTCTTCTTAATTCCAGGTTGTTTCTCTCCTTGATTATTTATTTATTTGTTTGTTTGTTTGTTTGTTTGTCAAACATGTACAAGATAGCAGGTATAGCAATAGCAATAGCAGTAGCACTTAGACTTATATACCGCTTTACAGTGCTTTACAGCCCTCTCTAAGCG
>QLTV01012198.1:6783800-6795911 GCA_003457575.1 Thermophis baileyi | reverse complement strand
CTATTCTATTCTATTCTAATCTCTAAGTCAACAACAGAGCACAAAATTGTGCAAACATGTTGGGCAAATATGCCTTCTATGGCATTCTACAGATTCTTCCCCTTGCTTTTTTTGATTGGCAAAATCCAACTTTCCTCAGCTTAGGGGTCCCTCCAATATAGCAGGTACCTGGTTAAATAATAGATCAGAAATTACCATGTTAGGGTAGCCTAGAGTTCAATATTCTATTCTATTCTATTCTAATCTCTAAGTCAACAACAGAGCACAAAATTGTGCAAACATGTTGGGCAAATATGCCTTCTATGGCATTCTACAGATTCTTCCCCTTGCTTTTTTTGATTGGCAAAATCCAACTTTCCTCAGCTTAGGGGTCCCTCCAATATAGCAGGTACCTGGTTAAATAATAGATCAGAAATTACCATGTTAGGGTAGCCTAGAGTTCAAGTTTCCAAATGATACTTGGGGGGCAACCTTGTTTAATAATAGCATGAAAGTTATTTGATAAGTTTGCATCTGTTAAATATGAAAAAGAGAGATTCCTGCAATAAAGGGAGCCACAGAAGTTATAACTAGCTTATTTGTACAAGATAATCTGGGTAATTGGTAATTGCTTTTGGTAGTAGATTTTGTAATTGTAATTCAAAGGAGTGATGTAGCATATACCAATCCAGTCCATTTGATTAGTTTATGGCTTAACTTACTATGCAAATACAGATATTGGGTCAATTCAGGTATCTGGTTAAATAATGCAATGGTAGACTTTGCACAGGGGGAGAAAATTGCTAAAAGAAAGCTGGTATTTCATTGTTGAGACCAGAGCTCTGAAGTGAGGATATTTTGCAAGGATCTCTCCCACCATAGGGATGAATCTTTAAGTTTCAAGTTCCAAATTCTAGCAATCTCTTTGCAACAAACATACATTCAATCTTTAGAGACCAGTAAATAGAACTATATTTGCACAACATACTGAACCACAAAATAGCCATTTTTAACCTAGGCTTCACGTAGACTCAACCCTTATTGTTAGTTTATGGTTCAGGGTATTATCCAAATTCCACATTGGATCAAGTAGACCAAGCTTCAGAAAGCCAAACAGAATGCTGCCTCTGTTCAAAATGGTTTTAAGTCAACAGCTCAAATATTTAGTCTGCAATCTGGTATTATTTACTTGGGGATAAACTTTATTAAACTTAAGAGGGTTTATTTCTGATTAGATACACAGCACTGAGAGACAGTATAAGCAAGAGAGCAGGCTGTTTCTTATTAGTTTGGTTAACAGTTAATTATATGCAAGAATGAATTGTTCCTTACTTAACTACTGTATGAGGCTGAAGTTAAAAGGTTGAAAATAAGAATGGGATTCAGAGTGAGAAGCTTTACCCATTGGTCATATCCAGGGGCTGTTCTTTTAATTATTTCTTGTTTACACTGTGCTTGAGAGCTAAAGATGATTTATATTTAATGTCAGATTTTATTTTTAAAAAGATAAATATTGCTGTTTTTGAGAGCTGTGATCCATTTAAAAAATATAATTCTGATAGATAGCTGATGCCATCTTCTGTTTTAAAGAAGTACTGCTATAAAGTAAAATGAAGCAGCTGATTATTAAAGAAAGCCATGCCTTACGTTGCAAATTCAAAACAATTCAATCTGAGTAATTGGCACAGCCCTAAAAGAATATCTAAACACTTAAATCAAGGGAAAACATGATATGATCTCAGCCTGTTGTCCCTCCAGTTGTGGCCCTCTTACAAAAATGTTTAAATGTAGCCTCAAACCACAAAAAGATTGCATATCACTCATACAGTATAACTCTTTTACAATCTGCAGCAGTGTTTTTTCAATAGCAATAGCAATAGCACTTAGACTTATATACCGCTTTACAATGCTTTACAGCCCTCTCTAAGCGGTTCACAGAGTCAGCATATTGCCCCCAACAATCTGGGTCCTCATTTTACCCACCTCAGAAGGATGGAAGGCTGAGTCAACCTTGAACCGGTGAGATTTGAACTGCCGAACTGCAGCTAGCAGTCAGCTGAAGTAGCCTGCAGTACTGCACTCTAACCACTGCGCCACCTCGGCTCTTAACTAGGCAACTTTAAGATATGTGGACTTTAACTCTCAGAAGGTTGAAAGGACTGAATTAAAGTCCCTCCCTGAGGAATTCTGGGAGTTGAAGTCCACACATGCTATGTTTGGAAAACACTGATCTACAGTAATCAACATTCCCTGACTAGCCACAATTTTTACTGTTGCCAAACTGTACTTTAATGCCAAGGCAGATTAGAAACACAATTGTAACCATTAAGAGTTATTAACTTGTAGCTACTGAAATAATTGTTTGCCATGCTTTGGTTTATATTGTTATGAGCAGTGGCGCAGTGGTTAGAATGCAATATTGCAGGTTAATTCTGCTGACTGCCAGCAGTTCGATTCTGAACGACTCAAGGTTGACTCGGCCTTCCATCCTTCCAAGGTCAGTAAAATGAGAACGCAAGATTGTTGGGGGCAATATGCTGACTTTGTAAACTGCTTAGAAAGGGCTATAAAGCACTATGAAGTGGTATATAAATTTAAGTGCTCTTGCTTTTGTTTTGTTTTGTTGGTCCCTTTAAGCCAGCTTTGACTCTTGGCCAACTGCCCAGACTAATCCATGCAGTTTTCTTGGCAAGATCTTTTGGAAGTGGTTTGCCATTGCATTCTTCCTAGGATTGAGAGGAAGTGACTGGCCCAAGGTCACCCAATTAGCTTTGTGACTAAGGGGGAACTAGAACTCATTGCCTCTTGGTTTCTAGTTTGATGTCCTAACCAGTACACCAAACTTGCTCTCACATTGTCATGGTAACATGCTCTTAATTCCACTTTATTTTCTTGTACCTACAGTACATCTATTCAGTGGAGTTTTCTGAATATTATTCAAGAATATTCCCATAGAAACAGTAATTACTCCAAAATAAGAGAAGGTGGCAGCTTTGGCCAGGTGGGGCTTTCCTGAACCAGGAGGTTTTGCTCCTGGTCACTCCTGCTTTAGTTGCCTTCCAATCAGACAATTGCAACAGGTTGCATAGGAGGCTGCATGAAGACCATCCAGAAGCATTAGTTTGTCCAGAATGAAGCAGTTGAGTAATTATGGCTGCAGCTTCTTATGCCCATGTGACACTATCCTATTTGAGCTGCATTGGCTCCCAATAGGCTTCTGGGTATGATTCAAAGTGCTGGTTATCAGCCCTACATGGCACAGGGCCAGGTTACTTGTTGGACCTCCTCCTCCAAGAACTGTCCCAAACATTCTCAGAGGAAGTGCATGCTCCAAGTTCCCTCTTTTAAACATTGCTGTCTCATGGGAACTAGGAAGTATGCCTGTTCAGTGGTTGACCCTGTTCTCTGGAGTGAACTCCCCATATATGATGGTGCCAAACTCTGCTTGCCATTAGAAAACCTATTAAGAAATAGCTTTTCCCCCCAGATGTTTGGGTCCAATTGAGTGGAGTCCTCTTTTAGTTGTTTATAATGTTTATCATTTTGCATTTTATATATTGGGTTATTTTTGTAAAGATTATGGCTATTTTTTTATTGGCCATTTTTGTTGTGTCTCATCCACAGTCACATTGTTTGAGTTGGGTAGCATTATAAGCAAAGATAGTAAATCACCTCTCTCATATATTTCCAGTAGGTTTCTGTGACTGAGAATGAACTTGAATCTGACTCTCCCTGGGAACATTCCTAAGGCTGTTTTGTTTGTTCCATTGATCAGAGGAGTGTCTGCTGGTGATGGGGTGACATCAGCTGAAAGACTAGGTCCAACATTTTCAACTCGGTATTTATATGTGGATTTGGAGCACAGCCTCTTATTTGACAGAAATAAGTATTTCCATAACAACAGCAGAATAAATACCATACGCAACCAAATTTCTGAGGTACAATCTGGGAATGTGGGGATTGCAAAAAATGGATAGGTGTACATACCAGGGGTGAAATGCTCCTGGTTTGGGCTTGCCTGCCGGTGGTTGGAGAGCCGGTAGCGACGGCAGCACGAGGCTTTGCCCACCCGCCCGGACACTGCCATTTGGGTTTTTTTACCCTCTGCGCATGCGCAAAGCATTCTGCACATGCGCAGAGGATAAAAGAACCCAAATGGCAGCGTCCGGGCGGATGGGTGAAGCCTCGCGCTGCCGTCGCTTCCGGCTCTCTGACCACCGGCAGGCACCGGGAGCATTTCACCCCTGCTACATACCACCTACATTTGCTTGATCTATGTAAAACCTGCATGTACAGGTAGTCCTCGACTTACAACAGTTCATTCAGTGACCGTTCGAAGTTACAACAGCACTGAAAAAAGTGACGTAGGACCATTTTTCATAGTTACGACCTTTGCAGCATCTCCATGATCGTGTGATCAAAATTCAGATGCTTGGCAGCTGGTTCATATTTATAACTGTTACTGTGTCCCAGGGTCATGTGATCACCTTTTGCGACCTTCTGACAAGCAAAGCCAATGGGAAAGCCAGATTCACTTAATGACTGGGTTACAAACTTATCAACTACAGTGATTCACTTAAACACTGAGGCAAGAAAAGTCGTAAAATGGGGCAAAACTCACTTAACAAATGTCTCGCTTAACAACAGAAATTTTGGGCTTACTTGTGGTCGTAAGTACTGTACTGTGATTGAAAACTCGAGAAATAGAAAGGGAACACCAGCTTTTGCGTTTAGGAAAAAAAAGTTAATGGCAATTCAATCTAGATTTCAGCAAACTGGGTATTAAGTTCCACTAGCCAATTCAATCAGCAGGAATCAACTCCGTGATTGCCATTATACATGGTGTCCAAGCCTTGGACATGTTTCTTCGGCATTGACTGCTGATCATTCAGTTCTCAAGAGGGAAGGTTGCCCTAGCTTTACTTCATTTGTATCAATTAATTTAAATTTTCTTCTCATATTCTTCAGTTTTTGCATACTGAATCCTGTCAGAATGACACAGTATGCAATGCAGCAAGAAATCAGAACAGAAAGATTATAGTCTTTATGCAGGATTGAATGTAAACATGCAATCTTACAGTTGCAGATGTCAACAATAGTCATTCGTTGTGCCAGGTTTGTCAATCAACACACAATATGCATTCAGCAATCATGGTATCGACAAATAATGGCAGATTAGTTTTTGATAAACACACTGCAGGAAAGCCAACTTCTGCCAAATGAAATCATGTCTCAATAAAGAATCGGAGGAGGAGGAAAATTGCTGATAATTCCTCATGTGATTCAAAATGTAAATATAAGACTTGGTTTATTTTGCTCCTGAGCTCCAAGTGATACAGTTTCATTTTTGAAAACAGGATATTAAAATCTATGGGAGACAACAGATAATCTATTTACCCGCTATTTGAAATGTTTATATCCTATCTTTCTGCTATGAATGTAATGTTCCCCAATAGCCACATTATTTAATTGTCAACACATTTAGGTATTCCTTGTTTAGCAACCACAATTAGCACCAGTAACTCCATTGTTAAGCCCCAGTCACTAAGCAGAAAATCACATGACTATGATGGACTTACTATGTCACTTCCCAGTTGGTTGTTAAGTGAGTCACCATAACATTAAATGAAACATCGTATGATAGCAACTTGCAATTTTACTTCCACATTCTCCATTACCTTTGCTTGTTGCAAGCCAGTTGTGAGGCAGGCCAGTGGGAATCAGCTGATTGAGGACGCTGCAATGGGCGTAAATGTATGCCAATTACAAAGTGCCCAAAGTGGCAATCACATGACTGTGGGATACTGCTACAGTCATCAGTGCAAGGATTGGTTGCAGAACTATTTCTTACACCATCGTAACTTCAAATGGCCATTGAATGAGGCAGTCGGTAAGCAAGGACTACCTGTACTGTTTGTAGCAAAAATTTGTCATGCCCCCGTCGGAGTCTGACTCTGCGGAGGAAGATGAGCTGGAACAAGAACTGACAGTGAGTGAGAGGGCAGCTCCGTTGGCCTTGGACGAAACTGGGGAAGGGCAAAGTCAGTCCAGGCAAGGCTGTTTGGAATTAGCAAGGCCTGCAGGCAGGTAGGAACAGAGCTCAGCCGAGGAACATGAACCACCCTCTTCTGATGCAAGGGCTTGGAGAGTGCAGAGGAGGCGGGATCAGCTCAGACAGAGGAGGCCACTCACGAGGAGAGTGCCCCGCCCAGCTTCACCAGGCACACCCGGGGAACACCTGGGGAATGAGACTTAAGGAGACGTTATGGGGAGGGGCATTTGTCAGGAACAAACGTTGAGTTCCTGGAGTGTTGTGTGCTGACATTTGAACTTGCCAAGAATCCTTGCATTCCTGTGTGGCGTTCTGGACTGATTATCTG
The DNA here is from genome assembly GCA_003457575.1 of Thermophis baileyi. Classification (NCBI taxonomy): domain Eukaryota; kingdom Metazoa; phylum Chordata; class Lepidosauria; order Squamata; family Dipsadidae; genus Thermophis; species Thermophis baileyi. The sequence goes on along the minus strand of QLTV01012198.1, from coordinate 6,789,552 downwards.
TATCTTTTGCTCCCTGAACTCCTTGCTTTGTTCTTGTTTTGCTAGATAAATTTGGGATTTATTGCCATGCAGCCTTGGTGCAGACAGCGCTGGGCTGGACTAATTGTGACCAGAGGCTGTTTGAGGTTTGTTTGGGGGAGATTTGGAGCACTAAAAGGGCCGGTTTGAACTGCCAGCTGTTTGGGTTGTCTCTGTGCTGTGCCCTGGGTCATCACAAAATTATTTAGGTAGCTTACATGAGAAAAATGGGGATAGTCCTTGGATTACATCCATTTGTTCAGCAACCATTCAAAATTTTAACAGCACTGAATGAATTGTACTTACAATTGGTCCTTGGAGTTCACCAATCACAGCATCCTCATAGTCACATGGTCACGATTTCCAATGTTCCTTGCTGGCTTCTCCCAAACAAAGTCAATGGGGAAGCCGATCAAAAGTTGAATGAAGTCCTTGTTTAATAACCCACATGGTCCTTGCTTAAGCAACTAGGACTGCTGGAATTGCCATCGCTAAGTGAGGCGGTCACATGATATCACACGTTATGATCACCTCACTTAGTGACATAACTTCCAGTCCAAATTGCTGTTGTAACCCAAGGACTATCTTAAATATAAAAGGTTTAAAGAAATTAAATTAGAATTACATGAAGTACCGTATGTAAAATCACCAAAAAAAAATCTAAGTATAATATAACAACAGTAATGCATAGAAGGAGCAAATTTACTTTCTAATACACCAGAAGGCAATGTAAGAATAAATGAAAAGGACAAAAAAAGAGACTTCAACTTCTTATCAGTGCTGAATAATTCAGGAGTAGCTCCAATATGGATAATCAACCCGAATGACCAATGCTGTCTCTGCCCACCCTGATACAGGTCCAAATAATCCACTTCCTTGAGGATACTCTGTAGTTGGTTCTGAGCCACAGTCTCAACAACCTTTGCTACAAAAGGGAAGGATGGAGATGGGGTGGAAATCTACCACCGTCGGATTCAGAGACGACCTTTTAAAAGGGGGTAAACCGATGCCTTTTAGAGCTGCTGGCATTGATCCTTCCTACAAAGAGTTTTTCATAACCTTCTGGTTCCAGAGAACTATTATCCCTCTAAGTGGCCCAAAGAAACCAGGAGAGACAAGGATCCATACGTTGAGGACATTCTAGAGAGCACCGTATCCACTTCCTCACAAGCTGAAAAGAAACCCAAATGAGACCTACCTGGCTTGTATTACCAAGGCTTGATCAGGCACTGAACAGGAGCATCCCCTCTCTAAAATGTGTTCTCCCAGGTTTTAATTGTGGCAACACCAGGCAGGGGTGTGTTTGTGTGTGTGTGTGTGTGGTAGTTGTTATTCATGAGTCTCCGGTGGCCTCCAGGGGGTCTGCCCCAGACATTACAGAATGTGAAACCGTCTTCATGAGGTTGGGCCATAAGGATCATTGGGGATTGCTGCTCACTTACCTTCCTCCCTATTGAGTAACTCCATCCCTGCCTGTGCTCCTGGATTCTATGTCTAAGATGGAGATGGAATTCTCCAGGTTTATAATTCTGGGGGATTTCAACCTGCTACCTTTGGACCCAGAGTCTGAGACTGCACAGAAGGTCATGGCCATCATGGGAGCCAAAAACCTGGTTCAACTCATCCGTGGCCCAACTCACCAGGGGTCACACACTGGGAGAGGTGTTTGTCTCAGGGCAGTGGCATCATGATCTGATTTGGGGGGGGGGTGTGTGTTAACATTAGTCCCATGCCATGAATGGACCACTCCCTGTTGGCCCTAGAGTTCTTAGCAGTTCACACCAGGGGTGAACTCCAGCAGGTTCTGACAGGTTCTGGAGAACCGGTAGCGAAAATTTTGAGTAGTTCGGAGAACTGGTAGCGGAAATTTTGAGTAGTTCAGAGAACCGGCAAATACCACCTCTGGCTGGCCCCAGAGTGGGGTGGGAATGGAGATTTTGCAATATCCTTCCCCCAGGAGTGGGGAGGGAATGGGGATTTTGCAGTATCCTTCCCCTGGAATGGGGTGGGAATGGAGATTTTGCAGTATCCTTCCCCTGCCACGCCCACCAAGCCACGCCCACCAAGCCACACCACGCCCACCAAGCCACACCCACAGAACCGGTAGTAAAAAAAATTGGATTTCACCACAGCGAGGTGGGGCCTATTAGAATGGCCCAGCCCAGGCACTTTATGGACCCTATGACGTTTCAGAGGAATCTTAGGGTTTTTCCTGAAGCTCTGGCACACAGTTCAGCAGATACTTCTTGGAATGCTTCTTTGCTGCTTGGAATGAGGAGGTGGTGGGTGGGGGTGTTGAACTAAATTGCACCTGGACAGACTCTCTGTGTACATGGATCTCAAGATGAAGTGACACAAGAGATGCCTAGGACGTCATTGGCAGAAGACAAAGAGTGAAGCCGATCAAGCACATATAAGAGTGCATATCAGGACTAACCTTAAGGAAAGAAGAGCAATGAAGTGCAATTACTTCTCCACCCTTATTGCATTGGTGGACAGCAGCCCAGCAGCTCTGTTTCAGGTGAACAGGTCCCTCCACATTAAGAAGGAACATGGGATGATCCTGTTATCTGGGAGGAAATCAAGGTAGTGATCTCAAAGAAGTGGACAGGTCTTTGTGGCTGTGAGCTCCGCCACTTGTACCCTGGACCCATATCCCTCCTGGTTAGTTAAAGCCTGTGGCATGTGGCGGAGTCCAAGCAGTAGCTAATGCTTCTTTGCAGGAGGGGGTACTACCATCTACCTTGAAGGAGGCATGGTATACCCCCTTCTGAAAAGGCCATCCTTGGACCCAGATGTGTTAGATAAATTTCTTCCAATCTCCAATTTTCCCTTTGGGGGGAAGTTTGTTGAGAGGGTGGTTGGTAGCTGTTTCAAAGCAGCAAATTATCTGGGCCCCTTTTCAACCTAGGTTCAGGCTGGGTATTACATTTGCTGTTGACCTTTGAAGGGCCTGGGGTGGGTGTGATGCAACTGTCCTAGCTCTTCTGAATCTCTCAGTAGCTTTCAGTACCATCCGCCATGGTATCCTTCTGGTCATGCTCTGAGAGTTGGGAGTGGGAGGCACCATTTTGTGGTGATTCTCTTCCTTTCTCTGTGACTGGTTCCAGTCTGTGTTAATGGGTGAGGAGAGGTTGAGCCCGAGACCCTGCAGCATGGAATGCCTCAGGGCTTGGTCTTTCCTCTAGCCTCTTTAATATCTATATGAAACCACTGGGTGAAGTCATCTGATGGCACAGGGTACAATATCATCATATGCTAATGATGCCCAATTATATATTTCTACCCCAGGCCAAGTAGGTGATGCTGTTGTGGTGTGTCCAAGTAGCTGGAGGCTGTAAGGGTCTGGATAGGGATGATGAACCAACTTTGGCTCAACTTGACAACATGGAGTGGCATTGGGTTTTTGGCCCCACATCCTTTCTTAAATTTATTCTGGACATAAATACATTTGCTGCTACTGCCTCAAATAAACCTAGAACTCTTTGTCTAGTTTATCTCCTTTCGTGTGTGTATGTGTGTGTGTCCGTGCGCACACACGCGCGCGGGGTGGTGGTGACTAGTCAATGGAATATTCTAACTCATTCTATTGATTTCTGAATCTCCCAGAACTAACAGGACAAGGCAAGAAATAAGTGTATTGTATTATGTAATATCAATATTTTATGTTTTTGCAGAGTTATAATTTTGTATAATTTATCCCGCCCCGAACATCCTAACTCTGATTCCCCCTCTATGTACCTTTGTAAGGGGGGGGGGGGCGGAGGACAGAAAAAGCTGCAGTTTATTTGCTCACCACCAGATGGTACTATAGCTTCAATACCAAGTTTCTCAAGGCTCACTGTCTGACTTCAAATTTACAGGGATAAAAAGTGGACGGGGAGTAGTAAACAGCACACGAGGAAAAGAGAAACTCTGACACATCATGCACTCATTCTGCATTGCTTTTTCATGGGTGGAAAAATGGAAGAGTGTTTTCTTTCTATTTTGAAAATGTGCAGTTTTCTTAATTAGTAGTGGGAGCTTATCAGTTTCATAACCACCTCTTTCTCATGGAATAGAGAAAGTGAGTTTTATTTTTCTCACAGGGCCCCTTCCCACTTTTAAAAATTATGGAGGACCCTAAGAGCTCTTCTAGGTATGGGTTATATATATCTATGTTTACCTTACTAAGAAATTAAATTGATACTTTTGCTGCCACTACCACTTCTGATTATTGTTTGATGGGATTTTAATATTGTATTATTTTTCCACATGACTACAAAAACAAAATGAGCGGAAAATATGACATCCAGAATTTTAATCAGGTAGGACTTCAATGTATATCACAGATTCTGATTATCTCACTCCTCTTCTACTCTCAAAGAAGGTTTAAAAATGTCACTTCCTGATTCACATGGAAATTATTTTGAATCCAAAAGAAAGAACATCCCTGGATCTAGATTGAAGCTATATGACTCCTCCTGTGTGGACCAAGTTGCTAATGTCAGCTCCAATGCTCTTCTGGCTAAGTATCTTGTCTTTTTATCTGTATCTTGTCTTTTTATGTACACTGAGAGCATATGCACCAAAGACAAATTCCTTGTGTGTCCAATCACACTTGGCCAATAAAGAATTCTATTCTACTCTATTCTACTCTATTCTACTCTACTCTACACTCTACTCTACACTCTACTCTACACTCTACTCTACTCTACTCTACTCTACTCTACTCTATTCTAAAATAATAAGCCACAAAAGGGAAGAACTTGGAGAATATCCACATGAAAGATTAAAGTAAAATAAAGGACAAAAATAATGATTTGGTAAACAGTATTAAAAACACGTCTTTTAGATATGTTGGATCCAAAACTCGTCCAATCATAACTCTAAAAAATGCAGCATCATATTTTATATATGCAGTTAATAGACTGGCTTTAGGAAACCAAAGATATTGAGATTTCCTTTTCTTCATATTTTGACATGGTAAGCTATAACCAATTCAGATCTAAAGCTTGAAAAGACCTCTTTGAAAAAAATGTTCAAAGGCTACCAAAAGACCCAGCAGTGAACTGATTGATAGTTGTTTCAGATCTTAAACGAGGTCATATGCTACCACCAAAGGCATTTTGTTTCTTCCAATACTGCTGTAGATAGCACCTGGTAATCAGAGGCTTCAGTAGGATTATGTACAACAGATCTCAATGCCATCAGGTAATTTAAAACATCTGCTGTTTCCATGTCTTCAGTGGGAAAACAAAAATAAAGTGTCAACAGTGGGCCCACGGGGGAGGGCTTTCTCTGTGGCTGCTCCGGCCCTCTGGAACCAGCTACCCCCTGAGATCCGGACCACCCCCACACTGCTGGCCTTCTGGAAAGCGGTGAAGACCTGGCTCTTCCGGCAGGCTTGGGGCCGTTGATCTCGCCTCTGTAATTGGTGAGGTCCGGCCATGAAACGGTATGCATGAGTTTTTAACTGTTTTTAATTGTTTTTATTATGGTTTTTTTAACGGTTTTTTATATTGTTGTGAGCCGCCCAGAGTCCCTTGGGAGTTGGGTGGCATACAAATTTAATAAATAATAATAATAATCATCATCATCATCATCATCATCATCATCATCATCATCATCATCATCATCATCATCATCATCATCATCATCATCATCGCAATAGGAGGGAGGAGTAAAGAAGAGAAGAAGGATAAATACATACAGACATACATACATACATACATACATAAGGGAAATAAATGAG
>QLTV01012198.1:6712198-6783748 GCA_003457575.1 Thermophis baileyi | reverse complement strand
ATAATAATAATAATAATAATAATAATAATAATAACGTTTCTTGAAGTGAAAGCCAAACTGGTAACAGGAAAGCCAAAAAATATTTGGTTTGACAAAAAAAACATTTTCTGATGAAGGAACCTTTTTCCTACTTACAGATTTATTCAACTCAGCCTGTTGTGAGGCCTTGAATGGTTTTAAGTGGCAAAAGGAGAAGGTGATGTTGGCTTACGCTGGAAGGATGCTTACTTATCTCATGGAAAAATAAGATTTTGTTCTATTTTGAAGCATCACTGTTACTGCAAGTCATGCGATTATTAAGTTGAGAATGTGCTGATTTTGAAAAAGGCTAATGACAGCTTGACCAATCACTGTTCTTCAAAATATGTACTGTATTTGAACTCCCAGTAAGATAAGAAGCTCTGCATCATCTTGTTATTGCAATCTGCTTTCCAGATCCTGAAATTCCTTCCATCTGTTGTCTCTAGAACATAAGATTACCACTTTGGTTTGTCTTCCTTGAATATTGGCAGAAGTCTCCAGAGAAGAAACTATCTGAAATTTGGAGAAATTTCTGAACAAGATATGGTTAGTATGGTAGTAAGTCCACTGCAGATCTCAAAGGTGAAACTTTGTCCAAGAAACCATATCAGTCCTGATTATCAATCCCTGTCAAATAATTTGGACAGAAGCACTGAGATGAACACATACTGAATAGCATATACAAGTATACAAACCATGCTTTTTTAAAAAAAAAATGAACCCGGTATGTAGAAAATGGTACAATGCTATATTTTATTATTTATTTAGGTTGACCAAAAATATGATCTCTCCCAATTAGAGATTATTGTATTAAGAGGTTGTCCAAATACACTGGTCTACAAGGAGAAACCTCAGAAATGAAAGTAGCTTAATTTTACCAGAATTGGGTCACTAATAAAGGAAAATTAAGTCCCGAGTATTAATTGGCTCCAGTTTCCAAGATACAGCTTCAGGTCAAAATTGCATCAAAATAATTCAAAATTATGAGGGTTGTGTTATTATGCTCCATAATTTTACTGCAAAATGTGATATAACAATGAGAATGGTGCCACACCAATCGTTATAAAGTCAGTTTTTGCATGAAAAACTGACAAGCTCTAACGTCAGATTAAACAAGATTCCAGGTTTATTCGGTATCTAAACTGCGCTTTTTGGCTTTTCTCTTGTGAACTGAAGCAGGATCATTACTGGGGAGATAAAAAGAAAAAATTATACACTTCTATGTGGTACCATTTTCATTGTTCTACCGTACTTTGTTGAGAAGTTACGAGGCATCATGATCATTAGACACCTCCCTCCCTTGCAGGCAAATATACTCGCCTGTGTATAAATCTTTATTGTGAAATATCTTGAAAACTTTAGCCAACCAGCACCTTTATCACCTGTTTTCTAATTCATCTAATCAAAATATGTAAAATTAACACATTTTATCTCGGAGGTCGATAATTTCCCAAAATTTGTAGACCAATTATATCAGAGACCATTCTTTCTCACCATTAGGCTCAGGAGGAATTCATTAGGTTTCCTGAAGAAGCTGTAAGATTGAGAGGGAGGACTGAGTGTTGGAAGTCAGCCATCTTACAATAAATTCTGAGTAATTTCCTATGGTAATTAGTTGTGGAACACGCAGATATTCTCACCTATTCAGGGAAGTTGATGCATGACTGATTCCATATAGAACTTGCAGTAGTATACACTAGTTTACCTTTTCACGTGTAGAACTGTTCTCCAGTAATTCCTCTTTTAACTATAAAGAATATTCAGTAAGTACCAACCGCATCAGATCTATAGCTCAAATGTTGATAAGACTTTCAGCAACAAACCATTCTTCTGTGAGCAGCAAGGCCTGAGAGTTGATACAAAATAATGAGGAATTTGAACATAATCTATTATGCACCTCTGAGAACACATACATTTATTATTTGACTCCAAAATCTGATGGGTATCTACAGTGTAAGTCGTCTCCCACATGAATAATTTAGAATCCTTTAATATTTTTACCTCCTTTGTGGAAAAAGCTATGGAAAGATTTGACCTGAGGCTGATGTCTTGGTTGATTCATCCCAAAATGATCTTGTTCTCTTGAGATCTGGGAACAGGTTTAATGGCTGAACAGATACATGAGAAGAAACTCTTGAAGCATTTGAAATCCCAGGACACCTGGTAAGGCCTTTTCCTTATCTTTGGTTTCCACTTAAATTTCCTCAAATAGTGTATCATAGAATAACTTGTCTTGTTGAATGACCTCAAATGTACTGCAGTTTTAAATTTGGAATCAATATTTTATTATTTCAGCCAGAAGTTTCTATACACTCTGCAAGTATAAGATGGTTGGGGGAGAGCCAGTCTCATTGACTAAGTTTTCTTTTACCCTTTTCTGAGGATAAATGTGACTATGAGGTCTCGGGGCAGCCTGGAAGCGAGGAGACTGCTAAAGAGAGCTTCAGCAAAAAAATCTATGTAGAAAGGGCTCTCCTTGAGCCCTGCTCTCTTATTTGAATGGTCATCAGCCAAGATTGTTTTTTCAGTCCTTGTGTTTTTATCAGTGATAGACAGCCAGTGACAGTGAAGGGAGCAAAGAAGTAAAGGCAACAGGGGAAAATCCATGACTGAGGAAACTTCCCCTCTTACAGGGAGCTGCAAAGAGCATGAATCAAGCCCAGGTAGCCTTATTCATGTAATTCAACTGCAAAATTTGATGTGATGACTGTTTTCCCAAATAAGGCTGTCTTCACTAATGGCTCAGCTCCCCGAAATAATATGTGGAAACAAGGTCAATGCATGAACTACATGTTCCTTTGGTGTAGTCCACTGGTTCTGCAGTAATTACTCCCTCAGAAATGGAAGGACCATATGGAATACTTTTCTGCACTGTGGGAAAACAGAATTAGATCTGTGCATACTCATTTACATAAAAAGTGTTGCTTTTGTGATTAACAGTGTGTTCTTACTTTAAAAAATACAACATAATTCTCTTTCACCAAAAAAATCTAAATGGAACAAGCATTAGAGCTAAAAGACATTTCTCTGCTCTATCCACTCCTATTCAATGTCAGAAATACTCTATGTATATTTACATTGCGTACATACTAATTTTATGTAATTTTATTACATAAATAATACATATATACATTTTAAAAGGATTATTCCTTCCACAGCAGAAAAACCACACTGAAATAAATGGATTGTTCCTATAGAAAAGTGTGTATGTATATACACACACACACACACACACACACACTATCTGAATATTTTGGTGCATTTCCTTCCAATACTTTTGAATTAGCATGACTAAATGCATAGATAAAATGTTCCTTCTTTGTTGTAGCATTTGCAATATTTGTGATTGTATAATTTCTTTTGAACTTGGCAACCATTGATGAAGTACACCATACCAATTTTCCTCCAAATCATAGCTTAGAGTAAATGTTATTGATTTTTTTTTGGCCCATAAGCCCATTATTCTAGTGTGATTACTTCTTTGAAGTTTGCATCCACTTTATCATACAATTTTTAATTTGTTTTGTCTCCATGTCATATTTCAATAAGAATATATCCCCTAATAGATTGTCTTGATTATGTTAAAGTATTCTAAATTCTGCCATTTTTCTCAAAGTCCATCCTTTCAGTTTTATTCTTCCAGCAATCAACCATGGTGAATGCTTACCTTCACAGAACAGTTCTGTGGCTTTAGTCTGTTTTCCAAGTCTGAGTACAACATATTAGCATATGTGATTAAATCCTTCTTACTGTACTTGTCTTCGAAGTAAAAGGCATCTGACAATAATGCTAATGGTGAAATTACCAGACATATCCTTGTTTTTAGATGATTCCATATTTATAATAAACTTTGCCTTATCATATGCTCCTTCGCATACTTTTCTTGTTTCTTCACACCATGAATATCTATGAAATCTATTGACTAAATTGATATTCTGCTGTTTAGGGATTTTATCTATTCTGTTATCCACAATAAACAGCTCACTTGATCATTCAAATCCACCTCCTTTTGAGTCTTTTAAAATTTGAAACTTACTTACTTAAGTATCTTAATATTAAATTCCATGACACGTTGAACTGGAAATACAATATAAGATATGGTTTCCCAAATTAACTGAGCTCAATTTAATTTTAAATAATATTCCCTGTATTTAGTGTCTGCAGCAAGAATAAACATGTTATGTGAAATGAAATGTGCTGTTACAGTTTTATTCCAAAAAGAGTTACATGAAACAAAAATAACATGTGGAACGGTTAAAATTAATCAGAATGCAGGCAATATAAATTAAAACTGACACTTCTTAGCTTCCCAAATATTCAGTATATATACCTCAAGATTGAAAACAGTGATGAGTCCTCTTCCCAAATGTCCAAATATATCTAAATAATACATTTTAAAAATAAGTTCAAAATAGCCCAAAGGGTAAGCTGATCATATTAGGTATAGCTCAGGGGTGGGTTCCACTTACCTCCCCTAGCGGTTCGCATCGCAACGGAAGTGCGCATTTTGCTTTCACTTCACAGAAATGACCCTCTGCGCATGCGCAGAACCCTCTGCGCATGCGCAGAGCATTCTTTGCAGGGCCACGGCGACCAGAGAACCGGTTTGGGGGCGTGGACAGGTGAAAATTTCCGCCACCGGTACGGGAGAACCGGTCCGAACCAGCAGCAACCCACCACTGGTATAGCTGTTTTCCCTTAGAATCAGGTGCAATCCATTCCACACTCCTTAAGTAAACTCTAGCTCATCTGGCAGAACAAAAGAACATTTTGCTTTTCATGTTCATATGAGAGACCTTGTTCTTCAGCTTTTATGAAGAACAAATGAAGACTTTTTTTCCAATCTAACATATGTTCTTGTTGGAGGTTTAAAATAATTTTTAACCAATGGCAAAATATTACAAAGCAAAACCATTTTCACCAAAAGCCTAAAGTAAGGGAACAGTTCAAATTATTGCAGTGCTTCCCCTATATTAACAACTTTGGAAGGATGCAACAGATTAGCTCTCTATTTTTGCCAACAGCACTACCCTGAAAAATATCTATGTTATATTCTAGTAAATCATTTCCCACACATGTACTTTTAGGTAGCAAAAGAACACATTGATGTACTTACAATGTAAAAGGTTCAATTTACAGTAAAAGTTCTAAGCTCACCACTGAATCCACCAATAAATATAGCTGGGCCTGCATTTTTTTTTTTTTAGTGAAAGTTGGAAGAATAAACAGAATTATACAGACAGATTTTATCTATGTCTTATAATTCTAGACAACATCAAAAATTGAAACATTTGAATGCTAACATGAAAAAGATTTGTGATCACCTGACTTTGAAGTCATATAAAATATGGTTATTTTCAATGTAGTATGTCCTTTGGGTTGAAAGGCAGAAGGTTGTTTAGGAATATACAAAAGTACAAATAGAATTTACTGCCGTTTGTTAACCCAAATATATTTTCCCAGCAATTACATGGCAGTTGCAGTGCATAGTTGTATTACCTCAGGAAAAGGTAAGTCTGCCTTAGGGAGTTGCAAGCTATAACTGCGTTCAGTTTGTTTCTCCACAAACTCTGAAACAGAACCAACTTATAATATTTACCTATGTTATAGTTAATATATTAAATGTTTAGAAAACAAACTGACAATTATGTACCTAAACTTTTTACATGACAATTTGAAAATTATATACTGAAATCCATTGCTTTACTGCATTTAAATTATCCTGCTTACATTAAAATATTTCTCACAACCTCAAAAGGAATCCAGATTACTTCTCTCTTCTACTGTATGTCACAATCTCCACCCTTATTGGGATCTTCTCCCTCAAGTCGAATCCATTTCTTCTCAATTTCAACCTGTAGTATGAAAGCAAAAGAAATGGGATTAAGAAATGCTTACATTATTAGTGACATTCCTATCTAATAATAAACTTTTTATTGAAATAAAATATAAATGGAATATTAAGAGAACACGGGAGATAAATATACAGAATAAAAGAAAACATGTTGCTGTGCTACTGACTTAAGACCATCCCATCTTATTAAAAATATAAATAGTAGTAAAATAATAATAGTAGTATCCATCCAATGTAACACCAGCAGAAATTTGCATGGTCCACTTCACCTGTTTTACGCAATCAATAGATTGCCTATATTATAAATAAGCCCTGCTTACAGTAAATATTTAGGATAAAAATGTTGTAATGAGTTTTGAAAGCAGTCACAGAACAATATTATTAAATCTAAAACTTACAGAAAAATAAAAATGGGGTTTTCTGAGCTGTAGAAGCGTCGTGTTAGTTGAATGAGCCCACTGACACAATCTTTTGTGCCATAATATAGAGAGAACAAGGTTTTTGAGGCTTGTTCAGAAGAATAGACATCTTTGGCTTGCTGTAATTTAAAAATTAAAGGCACGCATAAAGCAAAACTTATATTAGTCTATGTGCATGATCATGCCAACTGGCTGTTTCCTGCCATTCTATATGAATCTACAATGGTTACCACTAACTTGTTTAATAGATATTGTCTTGTCTCGGTCATGACTCTCAGTAAGCAGAGAGGCAAGTCTTAAATCATGACTAGTTTCACGTTTGTTTGTTTTTGGCTGGCATAATAAAAAGTTGTGGGCAGGTCATGTGATAAGCCAGTTGCTCTGGTAGATGATACGGGAAGTTTTAAGACAGAGACAACCACTGGAAAGGTTTGTGCAGCTGGAGAATTAAGGCAGTTGATACAACAGGATGCCCTGACAACTAAAGCTACATTTTATATGTTACCCAAACACAAGCATTATGCTGGTGCTGGATAAGGTTCCACAGAATAGTAGTTACATTATCAGATGCATGCCTTAGCAAAATACATACAATGAAATAAATTTAAATACAATTATGGTAATTGTGGGTTGGCATTTGATTAAGCAGGAACAGAAAGACATTACCTGGCAATTATAACATGCTTTCTGAATCACATGTTTCTGAGGCTGTACATCCCTATCAATTCCCCATGATTTCACTTCAGTTCCTGAGGCGCATGCGTCAGACACAACGAACTGCACCACAGCAAAAGGGCACCAGTCAGAAGGGATTTCTTGATCTGAGCCAAGTTCTAGTTTGAAAGACAAACTGTGCAGATGATCTGGATCTTGGAAAGAAAGAGGAGAAAATATTATAGCAACGCTCTACAAAGACAGCTGGCTGAGAGAACAATCAAGCCATTGAAGTTTTTGGAAGGACTGGGTAATGCAATTCTATGGGATAGTTAAGTAGTTTGACAGGAAACAACAATAATGAAGGGCCACTAAATGGGAGTCCTCGGGAATATTTGCTCCAGTCTTAAAATTTGATCTGTACCATTTTTTAGCCAAAACATAATATAACACTAGCAGATAGAATTCAAATTTGTTGGGCAATCATAACAAACATAGAAGAGCCCAGCATACCAAATACTTGATATCAAAGTATTAATTCTGGAAATACAGTATATTCAATATATTCTCTGTTCAAAAATAGTTCAAAATATCAGTTGGAAAATATCTTTGCTGCATTTCCACTTCAAGATACAGAATTCTCATCTTACATTAAGCTAAACATAAAACTATTCATTCTTTTGCATATATTTGAAGACATACAGTAAATGTAGCTATCATCTGATAAGATTTCAAATTTATATAGCTACCTCAACAGGAGAGAACATTTTCTAGAGGAACTTGTTATTCTATTCTATGCATATTTTTGTTTTTCAAGGCTAATGCATATTTAGCCACTGTATTTAGAAAATATACTTGTAACCGCTATGGGGAGAAGTGTACTTGGATCCAACTCTTAAAATATAAATACAATAAAAGATTTCTCCAAAGGACATATTGTAACGTAACTCTAGGGCCCTTTAAGAAGAAATGTATAAAACAGTTTGTCAATCAACACTGCTTTTATAAAATATACAAGGTTGTGATTTGGCAAGTTTTATATTTTGCATAGGTGAATAGAATAGTTCAGAATTTGAGATTAAACAAGCAGAAGCAATTATATACATTCAAAACATAGCCCTACTTACACTAAAATGGTACCTACTATATATTGTCATACTCACTAATGGTAATGGAAATATGCTAGCCAGAATGAAATAGGCATGGTCTTCCACTATATCATCTATTTTATTTACTTGACCATTAATTCTGCCACTATCATCTTATTTCTGTCATATTAATAAACTACTACCATAAAATAATTCAATTCTCTTTCAGCATTTATATAAACTAATTTTATAAAAATCATTTACTTGAGTTTTTATCTGGTAGTCTGTCAATTTTCCACACAATAGCTCTATAGGCACTTTCATACTTGGCTGTTCCAACTGAGACATGAATAATGGAGTCAGATTCAAGCTCATTTAAAGAGCCAAGGCAAGTTCTTCTGTTCATTTTTGCTTTCAGGGATCTCTGTCTTTGGAGGTTCATAGTCCAAAGAGTTTTGTTCCATTGTGAGGGAACAGGAAAGTGAACCATTACATTCTCACAGTGTTTTGTAGGGTATGAATGTGCTGAAGACATGTTTATGAAAGCTTGCAGTTCGACATAAGCTCCTTGAACGACTAACAAGGCTTTGACAGAAAATGGAAGATCCAATCCATTATATTGTGTCCTATAACGCATTAGTTCTACTCTACAGCCATCTGGTGGTGTAAATTTAATTATTCTTGATTGCTCAAATTCTTGTTTCTTCACACATTGATGAAACTGATAGTCGTTAATTTTGATCCATTTTTTCTTATTGTCTGACTCAAAATAATGTTCATCCCTCTTTTGAAGCTCCAAGTCATTTAGTGTCATAAAGCACTCAGAATTACCATTCAAAAAGTTTAATGAATAAATATGAGTTATGACAGCAGTTTCAGTTAACCTGTCTTCTGCTTTACTAATTGTCCCCCAAAAATTATCCACTATTTCCAAGATCATTTCTTGTTCTTCATAATGTCTCTTTGGTTTTGAAATAGCAGGAAGCTTCATTAACTCTTCCTCAACTATCATTAGGAAGTCAGTGAAGTCACCGTAATCAGTTGTTCCCAATTTCAGCATCTGTTCGATCTCTGCTTCATGAACCACTTCAGTTTTAGGGTACTTCTTTTTCTCTGTATATGTCACATATTCAATTTTCACCGTATGGATTTTCCCAGAGATGTTGCAGTTCTCTAACTTTGGTTCTGAAAGCCTGCAAAATGGTTGCAGCTGGAATTCTTTGAAAGGTTTTTCAAGACCTTTTTCATAATACATTTGTAGGATTCCTCCTGGTAAAACTTGAAGGTAAATAGGACCCCACTGCCTTGATGACATCATATTTTTCTTTTCAGGAATCCTCAGCATGAAAGGCCAGCCATCTTTTCTCTGGCTGCTAAAGAGACTGCTTGGAATAAATGAAGAAAGGCCATCTCTAGTGCACATACATGGAACTGGTCTCAAAGCTCTTTCAGTGTTTGAAGTTTCTGTTTTCAAGTGTTCAAGCCTCTCACATATATAATTGAATGAACCCTGGTTTAAGCTTTTCTGATCTGGCCAGCTTTTCTTTCCTTTAAAAGAAAAATCTCTTTCAAAATCTGACTCTTTTCCATGTCCATGAAAGCTGGACAAAGACACAGTAGATGAACCTTCCGACCAAAATGGATTGGAGAAAGCAGACTCACTTGAAACATTCTGAAAAAAGGCTTGAGAGTCTAAGGAATTTTCCAATTTCTTTGAGTTTCCCTGATGCATAACTTGTGCACCATGAATTGGTTTCAGAGTAGAAAATTCTGAACTCTGCACAGGCTGAGATATTCCAATCAATTTTTGAGAAGGTGGTTCAATCAGTGGGAGATGATTAACGTTGGATGACAATTCTGGAATAGGACTAAGAAAATGAGTTCCTGATTTGGGAAAGCAAGGACTGATAGGATAGTCTCTGGTGGGTGTACAGAGTGGAGAATTACTGGGGGGATCAGGGCTATAGTAGTAGTCACTTATAGGAGATGAGAGAGAAGTACAGGTGATGGAGGACAATTGGTTTGAAAAATCTTGCATTTTAGGCAGTGTGAGTTTAAGCCCATTTGGTCTGCAAACGTTATCATTTTCTCTTGCTGTCTGAGGAGACTGGGATTCATCTTCAAAAGTAACCCAGTTTGCGGTATTTGCAGTAAACATCTTGCTGTAGAAATCTGGAAAAACTGAGCAAAAGTTTCATTTGTAATTCATCTGTTAAAAAGAAGAATAAAAAACAAGTAAGAAAAATACATTTATTCATATATTTATTTCAATCAGTGTAATTTCTGGTTCAAAGACGTGAATTATTAGATGTGAACACTTAATGCCATTAGACAAAAAATCCGTATTTTGTGTTTAAAAATACCTGTTATCAATACATACGTTCGATGTGCAATTGCTAAAGAGTGGATGTCTAAGGAGATTCTCAGTCATCCAGGTCATTGTTGTTCCAAAGGTGCTTTTTTTCAAGAGGCAACTGGACTTTCTGGTTTTTCTTTGAAGACATTTTGCTTCTCATCCAAGAAGTTTTTTCAGCTCTGAAGAAGAGGTGAAGAAGCTTCTTGGATGAGAAGCAAAACGTCTTCAAAGAAAAATCAGAAAGTCCAGTTGCCTCTTGAAAAAAAAGCACCTTTGGGATAAAGACTGGATGGATAAAGGAACTGGAGATCCCCATTTTGTCTAAATTCTCTTAAACATCAGTATTTTTAAACATTTAAAAATGTTAAATCAGTATTTTCAATAGATCTTTGATTATGGCTTATTCAAAAGGAACAACAGAATCACACTTACTTATCCTATTGCATTTGTATAAAAAGAATCAGTAAATCATAATGGTCAGCAGCCCAGAGTCCCTTGGGAGTTGGGCAGCATACAAATTTAATAAATAATAATAATAATAATAATAATAATTTTGGAGATGAATAGTGCTGCATTAAAAGTTACATTTTTCAATTATCCTAAAGTTATTATGTTCTGGGAAAAATAAGAATATAGATTAATTCGATTTAAGGTACTTTTAAAAAAAAACAACCATGAAAATTGAGAGCTAGACAACAGAATTGGTTTCTTCCAGCTCTTCTTACTGCTAAAAGAAAAGTCTTTCAACAATGTACCGTATGTCCCAATTATTCCAAGGATTGAAGATATGATGTTATTTGCCACTTATTAAAAGTTGCTTATAGACATGAATTATATATGGATTATTACAATGCAGTATAGTTTATACACATATGCATTTCTTAGAGGAGCTTATAAATATAAAAGAAAAAAAGAATTATCCTCTTTATATTGGAATATTGCCTCAAGAAGGAAAGCTTATAACAGTGATGCAGCACTTGGTCATAAGAATGAAACAATGAAAATACAATAATATTCTACTTAGATGTTAATTAGCATGGCTGTGTTAGAATTTTACATTTGTACAATTGTACAATTTAGAAAATAAAGTACAAATGAAAAACATGATGTTTTTGTTGTTGACTGAAAATATAGTTCATTAATATAATTACTATAACACTTATTTTTAATCAATGCAAACTTTCCATTTCTTGAAGACTATAACATTCAAATTTACAATTGTCAAAGTCCAAGCCAGGATTTTTGGAAGTTAATTAAAGAAACAAATAAGTAGTGAAAATATTACTGAATATTTTAAACAGGATATAAATAGAATAGAAAAGGGTGCAGGATAGCTCATACTCATATGTTTATTGTGAATATTTGAGTCCTGCTCCTCTGCATACCATTACTTTAAGAATTCACTCTAATTATGCACATATAAGTGTAATCTTACTTTTTAATGGCTGAATATTCTATTAAACATAGCAGTATACCAGTTTCCTGCTATTTTTAATTACAGTACATGCTTATTTGTTTGCTGGTTTGCTATAAACAAGTTTCTACTTTATGTACATTGTAATAAAATATTTTGCTTTGTTTACTTTGAAATTGGTAATCTGAATTTTCATTTTATTTCAGCCATTAGCAAAGCAAATTTATATTTGACAGGATGATTTCATCACAAATACAAGGCATATTTTAATGTGCTTAACTGTTTCATTTCTTTTCATGTTATTTCCGTATTTCTCTAAGTAGTCTAAGCTAATAGCAAGAGGAACATGCCTGAAAGCAGTTCAATCATAAACAATCCGTTCAGGATTTTGGAAACACAATCAATCAATCAATCAAACCTTTACTGTCAATGCACAACATGTGTACAATGAAATTGATTTCTACTGCTCAAACCAGATAAATGTTTCTTGTTCAAAATGGCAATTTATTTTATTCCATCTTCATAACTCTAAAAATGTACCTTATTTTTTGTTCAGAACACTCAAAACAGCTGTTTTGAGACCAAAATATTATGTACATCTCTAGCTTGTAATCTCTTGGTTTTCACAAAGCTGCTCAATGCCAACAGGTCCTCTGAGAAACAGATGGAAAATACATCCTCAACCGGAATAGGCCAACTCGCCATGGCCAACTCGCCATGGGACAACTCGCAGGACAATTTAACAATTCAATTATTTAAAATAAATAAAAATAAATAAAAAATATTTTAATTTTTGTCATACTGTCCCTCCTTTTGCATTCTTTCTTTAAAGATTCTATTCCACCATTTCTTTGATATTAGTGTAACTCTTGTCCCGCAGAGTTTTGTCCCACGGCGAGTTGGCCGTGGCAAGTTGTCCCGCGGTGAGTTGCGCGACACGTTGGCTGTGGTGAGTTGGCCATGGTGAGTTGGCCACGGCGAATTGTCATAGACCCTCCTCAACTACTATCAGGGAAGCTCATTTATCAGTAGTGTCCAATATTATTCATCCATCAGAAGAGTGGAATCTGGTAAGAGAATGGATTCTCTTTCCCTTTCAAAAAATAATCTAGTGGTTTGGAAATTTAACAGAGCATATCTGAGTAGACAAGGAAGGTAGGAAAGGAAATTCCCTACAAAAGCAGAGATCTACATACTCTGGAAATAGCCCTGTACTTTCAAATAGTGATACTGAATTTTATTATATACAGAATACTGATCACACTGCATAATCACAGTGATAAAAGAAATAGCATGTTAATTTTTCTTAATTTAAGAAAATGTAACAATATAAGAATGTGTTTTATAGGTGTAAGTCCACAAAATCTTGATCCAGGTGGTCTGCACTTCATATTTATTGTTCATATGCAGTCCTGTTTCATTTGGTTTCCTTTGGAACATACCAGATGCATCTTCACAATTTAATGTTGAGACTTGTAGAATCACTTCATGCACTGCTGATTGCTTTTAAATCTATGTCAGCTTCATAACATCTTTTCTTTTATACCTACCGGTATGTGTTAGGACATTTTGCTATGAGTTGTTGGTAGTTCTACAGTGTTGATAGTCATTTCAAACTAGCTACTCATTCTTAATTTGAAATGCATAAAAAGGCCATGAGATATACTTTTAATATACGAAGGGAACCAATGTTACTGTGATAAAAAGTTGGAAATATGACTGATACTGCACAAAACCTTAAAGCAGATATTTATGTCCCAGTACAAGTAGTCCTTGACGTATGATCACAGTTGAGCCCAGTTGTGTGAATCTGGCTTCCCCATTGACTTTGCTTGTCAGAAGGCTGCAAAAGGTGATCACAAAAGGTTATACCACTATTTCACAACTTTTTTACAGGTAGTCCTCAACTTACAACCATTCATTTAGAGACCATTTGAAGTTACAAGCATACTACAAAGAGTTACTTTTGACCAGGGGTGAAATTCAGCAGGTTCTGACAGGTTCTGGAGAACTGGTAGCGGAAATTTTAAGTAGTTCAGAGTAGAGATGTAAAATTTCCGGAAATTTTGAAGCTCGGAAAAAAACCCGGGTTTTTTCCGTTTTTTGGGGGGGGAACGGAAATTTTCGGAAAAATTGAAAAAAATGCTACATTAGCACTTTTTTGTCTTTTTAAGATTGAAAGTCAATCTGTTACTTTAGGAACATAAAATATGACTATGGACAATTTGACTTGGCATAAAAGTATCACAACTAGCATATTAAAAAAATATAGGGTAGCCAAACAATGATCACAAACAGAATTTACGTTACAGAAATTAGAATAATCTGATATCATACTTTTTTTTAGAAATGATTTGGAAAATATTTGAACACCCTGTCTTAAAATATTTTATTCATCATGTAAAAATAAAATATTCCACAATGTTTTTTTTTTCTTTTTTCAATTTTTCCAATTTTTTGGAAAAAAACAAAAAAGCCTTCCGGAAAAAAATGGAAAAAACCCAGGATTTTTCCGAATTTTTCCAGTTTTTTTCCGGGCCTTCACATCTCTAGTTCGGAGAACCGGCAAATACCACCTGTGGCTGGCCCCAGAGTGGGGAGGGAATGGAGATTTTGCAGTATCCTTCCCCTGGAGTGGGGTGGGAATGGAGATTTTGCAGTATCCTTCCCCTGCCACACCTACTAAGCCATGCCCACAGAACCGGTAAGGAAAAATTTTGAATTTCACCCCTGCTTTTGACCATTTTTCATACTTACAACTGTTGCAACATCCTCAGGTTCAGCTGCTTGGTTCATACTTATGACGGTTGCAGTGTCCTGGGATCATGTGATCACCTTTTGCAACCTTCTGACAAGCAAAGTCAATGGGGAAATCCATGTTCACTTAACCATATTATTAACTTAACAACTGCAATGATTCACTTAACAAATGTAAGAAAGGTCGTAAAATGTGGTAAAACCAGCGGTGGGATGCTTCCGGTTCGGCCCGGTTCTTAGAACCGGTAGCGGCGGCTGCGAGAGGCTCCGTCCACTTGCCCGGATGCTTATGCGCATGCGCAGAAGCGTCGCGCGCACGAGGGCACGCACGAACCAGTAGTAAAGAGTTTTAGAACCCACTACTGGGTAAAACTCACTTAACAAATGTTTCAGCAACATACATTTTGGGTTCAATTGTAGTCATAAGTTAAGGACTATCTGTACAATGGCTTTCTAAACTGTATTACTTATCTTTCAATTAGCAATATAGTACTGGGGATTGAAGTTAGCCAATTGTACATGCAAATCTGTTAGAGTATTTTTTTTTTTTAAGCAACAGTTTGCTTTGTTCCAAATGCTCAAGATTCAGAGGAACAGAATTATTTTCTGTTATTAACTGAAAAAGTATTATATGCATGTATTAAGTAAGAATGAAATGCCAGTCAGCTTGGAATTTCCTGTTAGTCTGATTTACATTCCAAATATTAAGTTCAACTTCTGACTGCACTATGCAATGGCAGACAAACTATTTTTATTTTTTTTTCCTTACCACAACTATTTATACAGAGAACTAATGCCATATTTTTCATAAAAAAATAAAAAGGACAAAAACATTTCTTAAAGTAGAAACATACCAGGGATCTCTTTGACTCAATTTCCCAAACAATGCACACATTTCCATTTTTTCTCACTTTATAAATGTTGTTATCCTCAAGTAACTTATTACCATCATTAGAGTGTCTTGATTTCAAATAACAGTGTTTTTTACTTTAAAAGAAAATCCATCCATACACATAATTTGATATTTTTACAACAGATATATTTATAAATCCTTCTGAAGACTAAAAAATTCAGGACCACAGAAGCCAAACAAAATGTGATATAGAATTTTTTCTCCACCGTTTTTAAATATAATGCTTGTAGAAATTGAATAAATAATTAGTTAAAAGCAATCACAGAGATCCTGAGATCCAAAAAAGTCCATGGTATTGGAAAATGTGATTCAACTTTTTCAACTCAACTAATTCAATCCATAAACCACCCAGAGTTGCTGGAGATTGGGCAGCCTGTAAATTTAATAAATCCCTAATTTAAAGTAATTTTCTTGAAAATTTGTACAGTATGTAAGCATTATACATGCATAGTGTTGTGTTTTGGACAAGTATAACATGGAGATATAATATACAATTTAAGTTAGGAAAAAAACCATAGGAAGAGATAGCCGTATTACTCCAGTGCTGTTTAAATGTCGAGGACCCAACCTCAGTTTTAACAATACTAGTTTAATGATGGTACTGCAGTTAGATGGGTAATGTCTGAGATATTTAAAATAAAGTTTGCATATATTAAAAACCAAGTTAATATTTTGAGGAGGAGAGTTTCAAAACCCAGCAAAACTTTCCAATTTCTCCCTCTGTTTATGAAGTTTATTTTTATTTCTTTATTCATTTTATATAGCCACACATTTCAAATCAGGAAGCGACTGTGTAAACACCATATGATGACACTGACTGGCTCAAGATAAAGGAGTATGGCAAGGTTGCATTTTTTTTATATATTTCTTTTTCAACCTATATTCTGAAGTGATCAAGATGAAACTGAAGAATCAAAAATTGGATTGAAGGATTGGAGGAAGAAACATCAACAATAGTTGACATGCTGATGATACAACTTTCTTCTCAGAAAACAAAGTAGGTCTGAAACATCTGATTACTAAAAAAAAAAAAAGCAAAAAATCTGACCTCTTTTTGAACATCAAGATGATCAAATTCATGACCACTGCGAGGAATGGAAATGTCAAAATAAAAATTAATGATGAAGAGATCAAATGTGTGCAAGAATTCATTTTCTTAGGATCACACATTTATCAAAGCAATGAATGCAGTCCAGAAATAAATCATCGAATCATGCTGGGTCACACATCAATAAGCATAGATTTAGTGGGGAAAATCAAGGACATGAGCCTGGCAACTAAATGGAGATTAGTCCACACTGTTGTATTCCCCGTTAGTCTCTATGGTTGCAAAAGCAGGACTATGAAAAAACTGGACAGGAGAAATATTGATTTGTTCGAGTTGTGGTATTGAAGAAGATTCCTATGCATTCCTTGAATAGCAAAAATGACAAACAACCAAGTACTGGAGCATATAAAACCAGACATATTGCTGGAAGGCAGAATCACAAAATCCCGCTTTTCTTATTTTGGCCATGTCATGCGCTGAAAGTCACTGGAAAAGGCAGTTATGCTCACAATGGTCAGTGGTAAAAGGAAACAAGGCTATCAAAAAACATGGTGGTTAGATACCATCAAAGCCAACACCAGTTACAGCAGAAAGCAACTAAAAAAAACCTGTAGAAATTCAGAAAATGTGGAAAGTGTTGGTCCATAGAATCACTGATAATCAGCTATGACTGAATGGATAGCATCATCATCATCATCATTATAATCTATAAACATTCTTGAGGATTAGTTATGAAAATATATCTGCCTAGTTCTTGCCTCATCCACAACTTTAAGAGTTACAGGAAAAGCAATATACGGATAGTCATCAATTTATGACTGGTCGCTTAGCAACTGTTTGAAGTTATGGACCTACCTTGGGGCTACTTACAACACAGATTTAAAGTTCTAATGGTCACCCACCCACCCTACAGTCACGTGTTTAAACTTCAGGTGCTTGGCAACACAATCATATTTATGGCCATTTGCAGCATCCTACAGTCACATGACACTGAGCTTCTGACAAGGGCAAACTAACTGTGCCTGCCCCAAGTTCTGGAGAACCAGGAGCGTAAATTTTGAGTAGTTCCGATAACCGGTAGCGGACATTTCGAGTAGTTCGGAGAACCGGCAAATACTACCTCTGGCTGGCCCCAGAGTGGGATGGGAATGGAGATTTTGCAATATCCTTCCCCCAGGAGTGGGGAGGGTATGGGGATTTTGCAGTATCCTTCCCCTGGAGTGGGGAAGGAATGGGGATTTTGCAGTATCCTTCCCCTGGAGTGGGGTGGGAATGGAGATTTTGCAGTATCCTTCCCCTGCCATGCCCACCAAGCCACGCCCACCAAGCCACACCACGCCCAAGCCACGCCCACAGAACCGGTAGTAAAAAAAATTGGATTTCACCACTGCTGTGCCTGCATTTACCATCTAATCTTATTCAGAAACCAGACACTTCCCTTTTTCAAAATTACAATTTAAAAGATATTTCCTACACCTATTTCTCTAAAACTTCTACCTTCACAATAGTTTATATTTCATTTTATTATTATAGTTAATAAAATGAAATGTTAATGAATCTCACGGGTAGCCCAAAACTCACTCTTAGATATTACATGTCTATACAGTTTACATTGGCAAAAGTTATATGAATTTGCTTTTCTTGGCTCTTTTGTGGTTTTTGCCCAGATTCTTGCATAATAAGTACTGGGAAGAAAATATAAGTTGCTAGCCATCCCGATGTTTTGCCAAGCACCACTTCAAGGCATGGTGGGCTGAAAAACATCATGTATTTGTCAGATAGCAAAGCTACCATAAACTTTTGGGGAAAGGCTGCCACAAGCACTGAAAAGCAGAAATATATATCAGTACTGTAGTTCAAAAATCCAAGCAGTACCTAATAATAAAACGGATTTAAAAACAAGGAAATTGGCAACTGAGTAGGAATGTTGAACAGCAAGCAAAATACAGTCATTTTTTCCAACCCTTCTGACTGTTTTAACCACAAGAAATCATGTCTGATAATAGAAAATGCTGGCACTTTCAATTTCGGCAATTTGCAAAAACAAAATGAAAAAACCTTTAACCAAAGCCTTTGTCCTCTCATCAGCAAAACAAACATTCTCCATTATTATTGTATCAAGAATTAACTAATATTTAAGCAATCAAGCCTATCATAATGCATTTGAAGAACATGAAATTTCCAGAACCTCTTTTTTTTCTGCAGCATTTTTCATAGCCGCTATGTTCCTGCAAAACTTTGCAATGGCATCAACTACATTGTGGTTTGGTTATTTATGCCAGTTGAGAATTTAGGCCCAAGATTTGTAACTTGATTGTCAGAAATTGGCTTTGTGTATCCACAAAATTGTTTCTTCACCAGCCCAGCCCAACACCGTGTTACCATTTTCTATGAGACAGAATAAAACTAAGTTTAAAAGTTTGCATACTACAATTTATAAAAATCACATTTAGAAAAAATAAATCTAGGATATCATTCAATTCATTCATTCAATTCATAATGTAAACATGAACAGTGCAATATTTTAATTAAAATTGAATTATTTACTCTAATTGGATCTGCCTTTTCTTCACTAGAAGATTATTCATGGTATATTTAATGTTGCAACTAAAACTACTCCCACAAATGTCTTACCTTGTTCCACCAGCCCAGAATTCTTCAAAATAAATTCCTCCTATTATGGTTAATAAATGGAATTTACAGTGATATCATATTTCTAACTATTAAATATTGGAGGGGAACAGATTGCATGCACTTCTTACACTTGGGGCTGGAAGTAAATCTATTTTTGCAAAATTTTATTTCCCAATAGATTTTATGTTGTTTTCTATATTATTGGGTCCCCTTCCCCCTCCCCACAAAATAATTGTTTCTTATGAAACAGTCCGCTCTTTGCAACCTAATGCATGCATTCTCTTTAATTACCCAGATTATTCCCCTTTCATCTAGATCAGGGGTCTCCAACCTTGGCAACTTTAAGCCTGGCGGACTTCAACTCCTGGTTGGGGAATTCTGGGAACTATGGCCCCTTTATGATTTATGGACTTCAACTCCCAGAATTCCTGAGCCAGCATGGTTCCCCACCCCTGATCTAGATCAAAAATACAACATGCAAAGTTAAGAGATAAACTGAGAAAGAGGTTTTCCCAATCCATCAGTATTTCAAATATCCTATCGACCTTTGAATCTATCCATGCCTAAAGGAACAAATATTTATTTTATTTAAAAGACTAGTGAGACAACTTTCTTAGAAACTATACACACACATGCACGCACATGCACAAGCATCAAACAAAAGATAAAAACAGAAAACAATAAGAATAGAAACCTGGCATCACAACCAATTCCCATCAATACAGCCAGCACTAGCATCTTCAGGCTCCAACTCATCCTGTTTGAGTAGTTGGGGGAAGAACCAGGTCTTTATAGCTTTCTAGAAGGTCAAGCATGTGAGTGGCTGCCAGATCATAAGGGGAAGAATTCCACAGAGCAAAAGCTACCATAGAAAAAGCATGCTTCACGGATCCCACTAGATGGCAAAAATTGTGGAATGGAACCTGGAGCACGACTACTCTGTTTGAACTGGTGAAACAAGCAGATACCCTCAGGGAGTTTTTCAAATAACCTGGCACCATGCTGTGTTAGAGCTTTAAAGATGATAACCAGCAACACTGCAATTCCAAACCAGTTGCTAACTTCAAGGTGGTCTTCAAGGGCAGCCCCATGGACAGCATGCTGCAGTAGTCAGCCAAGTAGCCAAGAAATGAGTGACCATGAGCAGGACCTCCTGGTCCAGAAAAGGGGACAATTGGCAGACAAGAAGAATCTATGCAAAGACAACATTAGCCATGGCTGCCACCTGCTCCTTGATGAGTAATCATGTGTGTAGGAGATATCCCAAATTGTCCAATCCCTCAGTCCAGTATCGTTTCCCCCATCCAGAGTATAAAATGACACAACAGCAGGCCATGGAAAGTCAAAAACAGGCTACTGCATCTTGCCAGGGCTGAGCCAGAGTCAATCCTTCCCCATCCAGACCTTCACAACTTCAGGCACTGGGTCCGCACTGCAACAATATCAACTGCCCAGCCCAAGGTGCAGATATATAACTGGATATTATCACCATATAGCACTGATTCAGTAATTCTCTGCAGGGATGACATCTGGGAGTTTCTGTGCTAATTGATGAGGTTAGGAATCAGAAATATTTTTAAAGCTGCTTGTCACAGAAGGATATTGGGGGTTTTTTTTTTAGCCTTTTCAAAGTGGTATATTCTGCAAATGGAGTAAGTAGCTAGAGTTACCTATAACAGAAATGTGTCTCAGGGAACAGATCCTAAGCAAATCTCAAAGAAAGAGAAAACAATTTGATTTTTTGAAGACATTCTTGGATTAGAAATACATTTTGCTAATATTTTAAAAAAATATTAGGCACCAGATTAAATTCTGTTTAAATTCTTCAAAGTAGCATCTTTTTTTTAAAAAAAAAATAGAAAACAAAAGGCACTCATTGTAAACATGCAGTATTTGATGTACAAGCATTTCTCTATTGAAAGAACAATAAAATATAAAGAAAGACCAGGAATGCTGTATGCATTTTACAGAACTATATAAATTATAGACTGGTTCAGTTCTTTTTTTGTGAATAGCTACATCCCCATAGCAGCCATTTTGTGAAAACCATGCCCTTATGGCAGTTATTTTATGTTAGTGCCACTGAAATGTTTCCAGAATTTTCCATTTTTAATAAGTGGGATCAGGGTATAATTTGATAAATATTGACATTGATAAATATTACTTTTGGACTACAGCCATTTTATCTTTCTGGACTGAAACATGGAAACAAAAATCCAGAAGGCAACAAGATGTCCTCCAGATGTTCTGGACTACAATTTTCAAACCCCAACTGACCAGAATGTCAGTCTTATGGAACTGTTCTTCAAAACACATAAAGGGAATCAGATTGCATAAACTGCTCCAGTTACAGTATTATCTTTTAGCTCTTAGGATGAAATTCTGCCAATATTAGGGCCATAGCAGAGTTGGTGAATAACAAGAACTAGTAATGCCAGCTGTTCTAGATTTAACTGAAAATAAGAATGTTCAGGAACAAGAAGTTAGGAAACGCAAGAAGTCAACAAGCTGGTCATTTACAGAGAAATGATTATTTAGTTAAAGTTGCATTTATCCCTCCCATTACAAATATGACCACTCTGGTTAACAGAGAGAATTAGATATACATCCTGAATCAAGAAGGATTTAAGTCAGTATTTTCAAACTTCGCAGCTTTAAGATGTGTGGACTTCAACTCCCAGAATTCCCCCGCAAGCATGCTGGAAAACTCTGACTTTAAGTTAACAGGCATTTTTCCAAAGGAATCCGATGCGACCAAGCCCAGAGGAAAAGGCTACTTTGTAGCAGCAGAGCGGTTTCTACGAAGTTAGTCGGGAGGGCTTCAGTCCTCTCCCCGCATACTCTTTGAAGCGAGCTTTGCTGGGCTGGTCCCGAGGTCCTTCAGCACGAACGTGGCTGCCGCAGTTTCTGGACCTGGAGCGCATTTAATCAAGAGGCCACCAAACCCCCTTCCCAAGGCTAGCGGGCTCCGGGGATGTTAACGCACGATACAGATGAAAAGGGGGAATATAATCTTGAGTTCAAAGCACAAGGTTTTCCCTAATTTTGAACTGCCCCCCCCCCACACTCATTACCTTGAAGGAGAGACACTAACCCCGCCCTCGAGTTTGCCCAGTTAGTTGCCTCTTTCTCTCCCCGTTCAGCTCGCCCATATAGACAGACGCACAAACGGGATATCTTGCGCCCCTTTCTTACCGGCCTGAGGGTTGAACCATCTGCGCTCCGCAAATTGGGTGCCGGACGGAAAGTGGGAGAGCTTCTGCCGGCGAAGAAGCGAAGGAAAAGGAAGAGGAGGGAGAAATCAGAGGCTGCCTCCTTCACTTCCTCACCAGCTGGCCCGGTCCCAAGCTCCGGCAACCCTCGGCCACCACAAGGGTCCCGCGCCCGCCGACCTCCCCTCCGGCCAACCTGTCTTCGCCTCCCAGTGCTTCGCAACTGACGATCGAGCCTTGCTGCTCCCCGGCAAAGGCGAGCCGAGCGCGTTCCGCTAACTCCCGCGGGGCATCTTTAATCGACGTGGAGGGAGGCCAGCCTGGGCGAAGAGGAGGGTACCAGCTAAACCCCGCCTGGCGTGTTTGGGTCTCCATTCCCTGCGCAGGCGCTATAACTTTCAGCCGCGTGGAAAGGATAACAAGCCTTGGGATAACAAGCAGAGTGAGAGTGAATCTCTTGGGAGGGGGTTGGCAAACAAATCACTCTGGACCAAATCATACAGCGGGGCGTTCAGGATTGCTCAAAACAGGAGAGGGGGATGCGGTCTGTTCGTGTAGAAAGATAGCACCTCAAGGGAGAACGTTCAGCCTTGCTTTTCATCAAATGGGCTCGTTGACTGTGCAAGGAAAGACGCATTTTAAATCCAAACAGCCCCTTATCTTCTTTTTTTCAAGATTTTAATGATCAGAAAGCCCCATTTAACTCAAATGACTTTTATTTCCAGATGAATAGGCATAAGAGTGCAGTCCAAATTATTTATTGAAACTGATAAACAGCTGGACAACTAATTTAGTCTGCTGCACTGGCAATCTTGAAAACTCAG
This sequence comes from Thermophis baileyi, assembly GCA_003457575.1. NCBI lineage: Eukaryota > Metazoa > Chordata > Lepidosauria > Squamata > Dipsadidae > Thermophis > Thermophis baileyi. The sequence goes on along the minus strand of QLTV01012198.1, from coordinate 6,760,554 downwards.
TGAGTTTCTAGCTATGTTGTGTCCTTTAAAAGAACCAGAATTTATTTTAAAGAACTATATGCACACAACTCTTACAAAGCCTCAGGCTCCCAATACTGAAAAATTTGCTAGGGAATACCACAAAAGTAAAACAAAGTTGGGGGAGGGGGGAATAGAAACAAATGTTAGTCTGACTGACTAACATACACAAACACACATTGGAGCATGATTGATTTTCTCCCATTTTTTTTAATTTTACAGTAAACTACCACTTTCCTTGATAAAGAGACCTTCTGTTAAACTTCAAAGGTTAATTGCCAGATCAGAGTGGTGGCCGGTTAGAAGTCTTAACAATTTAGCTGCTTCTTACAAGACCAAGTTTACAGGGGGGTTTTCTTCCATTTAATGGCCTCTCCAGCTTCCAACTTTCCTTATTTCAGAAAGGGTGACATTGGGCTCAACACACAGGCGCACACACACCCACACTCACACACACACCCTTCCCTCATAATGGAATTTCCATCTCACTGCTAGCACTCCCACTCCACCCAGCTGAGCCAGGCTGAAGCCAATCCAATCCAAGGTGTTCTGGCATGAAGTGAGTATTTTCATTGAAAAATGCAAGCCAATCTATGATGCATGGAGGAAGAGGAGGTTTGAGGTAAAATGGAGGTAGGTGGAGATCTGCTTGATCACAATTGGCCTGAGAGAGCTGCTAAGGAACTGCTTCCTTCCATCTGAGCCCTGTGTTCAGTGCCTGTTTTGCAATGTTTACCCTTTAGGCAAACTAGGAACCCAGTTTCCATAGGCATTTTTTTCTTTCCTTATCTTCTCCTTTTCAAACCTGGTCAACCTAGAAGACACTCAGCCCTGAAAATTGTGTCCAGCTTGTCCAGTTATATGCGTATAACTGAAAGTACAATTTTAGCCTTCCTCAGTTCCTCTCCTGTGGGATGCTCTTCTGAAAAGGTCATTGGGAGTTGGGCGGCATAGAAATACAAATAATAATAGTAATTCTACCACTGGATGTAACCAGTGCCAATCTGGCTAAAGTATGCAGTCACATTTTTCCTCTTCTATCCTTTTGGTTGATAAAGCTATGGGATATGCTTTAATTTGCATGCTTTGATTTGGCACTTAATATGCTTTGATTTGTCACAAGAATTAGTGACATTATTTTTTAGATCTCTCAGCAATTCATTACACTTATCTAGTGGTGGCATCTGGGTTGTAAAATCTGGATCACCACTACATAGCAGCATAAGAGACTCTTTCCTCTCACCTAAATTTGCTGACTATTGATAGATCAGTCACTGTTTTGGAAAATTATGTGGATGCACTTGACAGTTGAATGCATCTCTCACACACCAAACTCCTAATCTGAACTCTGACACCTATACAGTGGCAGCATCTGCTGCACAAATCCAAGTGAGTCCTATATTGCAGTTAAGAGATGAATTTTTTGTTACCATCTAATGATGATTATCATAGCCTATTAGCCAGGATTTTGAGACATTGATCCACTCAGAGTTTAATTGATTTGTTCTTGGGAATTTTAGGCACCATTTTTTCTTTTTGTGTCTTTAAAATCTGGGATTCTCCTGAATTTATGTATTTCTACCCTAATTATGTGTGGAATATAATAGCTCTGCCACCATGTAAAACAATTGAGACTGCTATTGCACGTATACCACTTACATTTTGGTTAGCTGAACTTACAGTATATTCTTTAAATCCATTTAAATAATTGATATGACTATATTTCAACAAAAAGTAAACCTTTCTCCAATCTCTGTGTTAAGGAAAACCAGTACAGTGCAGTATTGTCTCATATTAAATTAGATAGGGCAACAGATTAGAAAAAACAATTATCTGCTAACCAAAGTCCTAGAAAATTATCATTAACATTTAGTCATTTTCAGTTTTTAGGTTTTTTCATCCCAATACATTAACAAATTACAAAAAAATAATTTTTAAAATGTGTTCTTATTCCAACAGTTTAAGAATACTTCACTGGCTTGTCAACATATTTTGGTTAATTAATTTATTCCTTAAATGTTGCAAAAATAATTTAACTGGATCCCTATACTAATGACCAAGAATTCCTTTCATATCCAGACACAGTGGCTCTTCCGTTCTCATTTGCAATCTCAAATTCCAAGCTGAGATAGAAGCAAAATGGATTTCTACCAAATCATAGGAATTCTCGGTTTCTGCTTCTTTGTCCAGATAAGAAAAGCAGACACTTTTGAGCCATTGCAGGACACTCAAATTGACAAGAGAGATTCAGCATTGTGAAAGAAACATTGTGCACTTTAAAATATGTAAGATTCATATCTTCTTCCTGAATAAGTACATGGAGAACATGGGTGCTGCTCCATTGAACTTAATTTTTTATCTTAATTCTTAATAGCACAATAGGTTTAAGCGCATTAATAGTGGCTTAAGTAATTTCAGGAGTTGATACAGTAATAGGTTTATTGGACTGTGCTAACAGTTATGGGATATATACGGTACACTGATATTGTGTGAATGAATGTTAAATAGTTCCAATAGTGTTTCATACAGATATTAAATGTATGGGGAAAATAGGCAAGACCTGTGGTACCCCACAGAGAAGTGATTGATGGGTCTCTCTTCACCTGTTTATCTGTCCCATGCTATGAACTGGAACTGCCCATTCAGGAAGGAGCACAGTATAAAACAGTACCCATCCTCTCAAAGTGCTTAAGGATACTAGAATCAGTCATGTTGACTGCTGCTGACAGCAAGTAGGATGAGGAAGGCCTCACTCCCTCCATTTAGTTTCCAAGAAAGAATATTCACTGTAATGGATATCTACAGTAATGTTATTTTGGTTACATATCTAATCTGAACCAATATTGGAACACATTCAGATCATCTGCTCTATTACACATCTTCTCTGCAATTGTCACCCCACTTTTTCTACAACAATTTCTCCCCCAAAGATACTTCTTCAGGAGCAGGTGTACCACTACCTCCTCCAAGATGGCAGATACCATCCCTTCTCCCAAAGAAGCATCAGTCATCTGTTGAATCCAAATGCAGACATATAGTTGCTCAAAAAAGCCAGGTAGGGCATGGATCTAGCCCTCAGGTGGCAGAGTTCTTGATGCAAAGGATCTTACCACTTCTTGAGAATTCACAAGACCAAACAAATCGCAGATATCCATGCAAGACCTTCTCCAAGTCTCTTCATAGAATTATGAGCAGTCTAGACCTGACAATGTAACTTTTATTGACAAAATATACAGCAAATATGCTCTGTGTGCTGCAGGAAGGGTTTTCCTTCTGTCCTTCATTAACAGAGTCATCTTAAAACATAACACAATTTTGTCACTGAAATAAGCCCAGACAAGTAACAGCACTTTGCCACACTAAATCTGGATTGATACCTGTACTCAATTCATATTCTAATTCCTTGTCTTACACCACTGTGACTTCAGGCATCACTTCTGCTACTTGATCTCTCTGGATTCCTTGGTAAATTCAGAAATTTGATACGATCAACAGGCAATGAGATCAGTTGATGCCTTTGTCATCTCTGAATTCCAAGGTTGAACAAAGCATATGGAGGACTTTCTGCCAAACTGATTGGAAAATCCTCAAGCAACCAACCAGATCCATTAGGCACCTCAGGCAGACCTTGCTAATTGGCTCTATTATTTGGAGAATTCACAGGTCTCACTAAGCCATAGGTTGACCAGGAAGTGATCTGGATGAAAAATGACCGAAGACAATGTCCTCCACTTTCAGATATGCTATCTGTTGCAAAGCAGTACAGTAGGCAGCCATTTTGTTTCAAAAGCATTCAAGGGCTTTTACTTTTGAAGAGCAAAACCTATCCTTGAAGAGCCAGTGTGGTGTGGTGATTAAGATGTGGACTAGAAACTAGGAGACTGAGTTCTAGTCCCACCTTATGCATGAAAGCCTGCTGGGTGACTTTCAGCCAGTCACTTTCACTCACTCCAACCCACTTCATAGGATTGTTGTTGTAGAGAAAACAGGAGGACTGGGTATTATATATTAAGGTGGGATAAAAATCAAATAAGTAAATACTTTTTCACCTCTTAGCATCCCTCCAAATTTTCTCCCCCAAATCTTAAAAAAACAAAGTTGCTATTCCAGAAAGTTTTATAGGGTGCTTGTGGTCCACAAATCTGACTTGTGGCATCATAAGATCTGTGACCCAGCTATTGTAGAAAATAAATGAGGGATAAAACAAGCTATGGCTCACCGTGATAAATAAATAATCAGCCAGTTGGGAGGTTAACTGAGCTCTGATCACTGTGACTGTACCATCCTGACCAATAATGCCCCCAGAAACTAACTGAAGCAGATGAAAGATCATTTACACTAATACGGCTATGTTTGTGTTTAGCCACAAAACTAGACATAAAAGTGCATCCCGGCTAAAAAATCTACTTTTTCTAGGACATGAGCAAATAAGAGGATTGTCTCCCTACATAAATATGCATAAGAAAGGATTAAGCAAATATATGCTACAACATGAGAAGGGCTAACAATATTACTGCTTTGTGACTGATATTAATATAAATTTACCGTATTTTTCGGAATATAAGACACACTTTTTCCCCCCCTAAAAGAGGGTGGAAATGTTGGTGCGTCTTATACACCGAATACAGCCATTTTTGGCCTCCCGAAGCCCCGCCCCACGTGAAAATGGGTGCGCAGAGGGTTTGGGAGGTCTGCAGAGTGCTCCTGGGGGCTGGGGGAGGGCAAAAACTTTTTTTTTCTTACTTACCTCTTCGAAATCTTGGTGTGTCTTATACACCGGTGTGTCTTATACTCCGAAAAATACGGTAATTATGGGGTTGTTTATGCTAGTTTTAGCTAACCTATTTTATATCATTCTAAATGAATTCAGAAAGGCAAAAATCAAGAAATCAACAAAGTAGCAAGAGACATGCCCCCCAAAAGACCTTTGGAGGTATGTACTAAAATGTTTCAGACTTTACATATTTCATGAATTCTTCCACTGTATTATACTAAAACATTTGATTACAATCCTAAACCAAAGCTTCCCATGTTCAATTCCTATATAGAAATGAACAAGAAATAAAACAAGTCAGCTGGCAATAAATAAAATAGTTCCCAAACTGCGGATGCGGATATTGTATGCCTTAATGTAGGACGAAAAATATTAAATAGGTAAGGATAGGTAAAAACAGAGAAAGGGCCAATTCAGAAATTGCTGCAATGTGTCCTTTTGCCCTTCAAAACCACAGTGCATACGTGGTTCATTGTATATAAAAAAAAAACCCTGCAAATGTAAATCAGCATACTGTATATGTAAAATTGCATGCAGTTTTCTCTCTATACACGAGCTTTTCATTAATCTTCCTCTACCAGATGTTTTCTTTTTACCCAGCCCCCTTTAACAGCTGCCTTACTATCTTAAAGGCTGAGAAAGAGATAACAAAAGGATTTCAGGAATCAGCAACATAATATGAAAATAGCCAAGGTCAAATCAGCCAGTCATTTTAAAATCTATTCTCTCTTAGTTTGTATTTCAATCTAAATAAATCTTATGAATTTTCTAGACAGTTTGGGGTGAATTCAACGGTAATTCCCCTTTTACAAGTATCAGTTTAACATTTTTTGGGGGGGGGAAGCATTATTTTCTTCAATGCATAAAATCCTCCCGTGTTTCCATTAGTCAAGATTTTTAATATTTGTTCCAGACACTGTAGTACAGATAAATTCTTTAAAAAAACATAAAACATGAGATATAAACTTACTCAAGACAGTGTTGTTCAATATTACATCGATTGTGAAATTGTGGATCACTACCACCCTTCAAAAAACTTCTAAAGGGAATATTTAACTGGCAGTGTATTTATTCTACATTCATAAAGCACATTGACGTAGTTAATACAGTGGAATAACCTGATGGTAGAACAGCTATCTCTTATAGGTTAGTAGAATTAATACAGTAGTGAATGTTTCTGTGAATTCCTGGTTTGAGGGAACCCTTGCCCAAAAAAAAGTGAATGGAAATATCAGTATATTTAGATGGCAATTTCAAATTCCATAGAGCAATCAACCAAGGATTGATTCAGTCTCTAATAGGGCCAGATAAGACTTTTAGAAGTCTGCTAGAATATGAAAACAAATATCTCTATGAAAGAAGTAGTGTGAATCTCAAGATTCAAGCCACCATTCTTAAGAGGACTTGAACAGGATAGGTTAAAATAACAAACTACGATGTAAAAATGTAGGCAGAGATGCAAACAAATCCCCAAATATCTGCATTGCACCTCTTAAGGTGTATTCTTGGTTCATCAAATTCCATAGCAATCCTTCTGTACATAGCTTTACTAATTCAGTAACTTATTATATCTTATCTTATATACCAGCCTTTATCTGATGACCTTTTCAGTGTTTTTCCTCTCTGCATCTTATTCCAGCTGGCGAGGGTGATTTCTTAGTAATCGCTTTTGTGTGAAAAATAAGTAAGACAAACAAAAATAAGAGAAAGGTCCATCACAATTTTACATTAACTCCTTCTCTGGCCCTCTTTCTCTCCTTCATTTCAAAAGACAACTATTGTACATGTTCAGTTGTTCATTACAATTAATAGGAATTTGTATTAGTCACATTGTATTGAATGTTTCAGTATAAGCATTTTGAGGCTGTCTCTCTTAGAAAATCTAAAGTCATTAGAAGACATACTACAATAATTTTACAGTTGGACAATGCCAAAAAAGTCTTGATGTATCTGGTTTTGTTGGTTATTTCTTGTAAACAAGAATGGGTGAGCAGGAGTGAAGGAAAAGACAACTACTGCATTGATGCCCAATCTGTTCATCTGGTATGCATGAAAACATACACAACTGAAGAAGTTTGGAGATGGAAATTAAAACTTATCCAAAGTGTATGATAAAAAATTATGGTTAAGTTCTATGCATGCTATCCGTACAATATTCATTTTCCAGCCCGTGTTTCTGACCACACCAAGTTCAGTTTAGATTTTGCTGGCTAACAAAGCCAGTGTGGTTTCAATTTTATGCACAACAACAAAGCCTAAGCTGAATTACAGCCATATCCAGGCAACAGGTGATTTGACCAACTGAAATCCAGTCCCAGCATCGATGTTTTCTCTGCAGCAGCATAATTGTAAAAACAGCTAGCCAACCAATACTATCGGCTTTTGTTCTTCTTGGAATTTCCCTAGATCAAGGAAAAAACACACATGATAATAAAAAAAATGACAGAATGCTGCTGTATAACTGCATTGGATTCTGTACTTCCAGCTTTTAGATGGCAACAATTATGCATGGCTTCTTTTAAAGTTTTTAAATAATTTTTAAAATTAATTTTTCCAAGAAACTGGCCTTAGGGGGAAAATTCACCACTTACAAAAGCCACAGGTTTTAAGTTTTAGTTACAAGCCAGATTTTGGAATTTGGGAATGCAGCAAGGAAGTACCAGATTCCATACATGAAGACTGCTGAGAAGACAACTGATATGCGAGCTAGATTGGATTCATACTACAAATTTGCTAGTGCATCTTCCAGCTAGTCAAATGGTGATTATTTTTTAAAAAATCACTTTAACAAATGGTTGCAATTTTATTTCAAAAATTGTTTAGCACAAAAGCATATTATAAACAAACTGGCAGGCCAAAGATCCAAAGAAAATGGCTTCGATTTAATTCCAGATGCTATTCGGAACCCTGACACAAACATATAAATAAATATAAAGGTTATTATTTAACACATTTCAGAAATGAAGCTTTGCTCACAAGACACACTGGCTATCTGGAAAAAAGGGAAGTCTTTTCATTAGTGAGAAATAAAATTATGGTTTGGGAGCTAAATTAATTACCTTCTTCAAGAATTTCACAGTACTGATTTCTAACAAATCAATGTATGGTTGCTGGCTTGATTTCATGTCATACTTAGTTTGAATTCATATGAACCTTGATGTAAGATTCAAACTGGTATAATGCTATGTAAATTGTCAGGAAGCATTCTGTTAATAAAAGTAGTAAGTAACCAGTAATTTTAAAATTAGAAGGCAGAAATTTTATTCAGACCTGAAAGGGTATAATTAGCCTTCCCATAACAGAACTGCATGCATGTTTTCTCATTCATGTCTCATCAAATTAACTCACAATATCGCCATGCCTGAGCAGACAATTGATTCATTTCAGCCCAGAAAAACTGCATCAATTGTTAACAGTTCAAGGTTTAAGATAGACTTTGTTATCAGAATTCCTTCTAAATGGAGAAGTCAAGGAGTGAGCCTAAAATCATCTAACTGTGCTATGACTCACAATTTCAAAACTCAATAAAGTCTTTGTCCACTCATTCAAAATAGTCCCTTTCTCTATTTCTCTTATTTCAGTGCTTTGCACTTGCTACTCCTAGGTATACGTCAATTTCTTCACTTATTCATCTTCTCAAAACATGTATCTTTAAACTTTTCTTCATCTCATCTTAATTTAGTGGCTTGTTTTGTGCTATCCATCCTGTTACCCTTTATTCCAAAAATGGTATCTGTTTCCTGATCACATCTAAACACTTAATGTAGAATATATTCCTTCTGAATGAAACTTGCACCTTGGACACCTTGGACATAATTAAACATTAAACTACAGACAATCTTTATTGCCGAATGAAAACTCTCAAGCTTATTTTGCATAATTCACAGACCAGAAACTATAGTGTACTCATCTGTGTATCTTCTTTGTGAGGCCTAAGGCATTTCCACATATCATTAAGTTAAACACCCAGAAATGCGCAGAACAATACAACACTCCAACAAATTGCACAAGAAACCAAATATCACTCGTGGCATTGAGATTACTTACTTTATTAGCCAGTTTTAATGTATCTATCTCTTCCCGTTGTTTGGTTAAGGTTTCATTCATACTGCAAAGGTGGTCACTCATCATGCTTAACTGATCTTCGTAGCTTCTCTTGGTTGTTGTCAGTTCATCCTAAAAATCCAGAGAAGGACAGCTTTAGGATCTGTCCACCATTACAAAACAATGACATATTGCTGCAATCAATAAGTAGCCCATAAAACAGGACACACGCAGAGAAAAAAACCCAGCTTCATATTCTAACGCTTATTGTGATTTTGCATTTCCTTTAAGATGATCAATTCCTGTTTTAAAGAATTACATTGGAATTAACTTACTACTAGGGGGATGGCAAATGGCATTGAAGACCAACCACTTTACAACTGGAACTGAAAGATGTTTTTTTACCTGAAGAACACATAACACAACAGGCTTGGAAAAGAGACTCTAACATCATCACTTTACCCTGTAAACCCCCCTCCCCCCGTGGTGACAAATTCAGTACGACGAAGCAGATTTTAAAAAATCCAACCAACAGAACTGGATCATCCATTGGAGCTGGGCAGCTATTATAAATTCTGATAAAATAATTAAACTTTCACCAATTGGACAATGCTAAAAACCATAATTAAAACTGCAAAACAATTTTTAAAAAATGAGTTACACCATTACCCGAAGTTTAAAAAAAAACTTGCCTGTAACTTGCTGATGTTAAGTCTTGTTGATTTCATTTTTTCCAATGATGATTCTTTTGCGTTCTCTGCTAGAGTAAGCCGTTTTACAAGTGCTCGGCACTATAAAAAACAACAACAGTAAGGTAAGTTTCCAACAATTGTAGCTACAGCATATACATATGCCCCAGAAATGATGACTACTTGATCTCCTAATAATGCCTCTTATTCTTCCTCTGATTTTTCAGTTATGTTAATGTTCATGTTGATAGTCCATCTGATCCTACTGCCTCCTGTCACTTTTCCTTAACTTCCTTCCTCAATTTCTAGCTTTGGACACAGCCCAATACTCTTCTGCCCCCAGCCGGGTCCATTACTTTAGGTTCCCTTTTGTCTCTTCATATTTTTGTTATAATTCAATAACAAAAAGTTTTGATTTATGCTGGTAGTCCTTGACTTATGACCACAATTGACCCCAAAATTTCTGTTGCTAAGTGAGACATTGGTTAAGTGAATTTTGCCCATTTTATGACCTTTCTTGCCACAGTGGTTAAGTGAATCATTGCAGTTGTTAAGTTAGTAACATGATTGTTAAGTGAATCTGGTTTCCCCATTGACTGTGTTTGTCAGGAGGTCACAAAAGGGGGTCACATGGCCCTGGGACACTGCAACCATCATAAACATGAATCCGTTGCCAAGCACCCAAATTTTTATAACATGACCATGGGGATGCTACAACAGTCATAAGTTAAATGGTCATAAATCACTTTTTTCAGTGTCCTTGTAACTTTGAACAGTCACTAAACAAACAGTTGTAAATCGAGGACTATTTTTTAGCAAAAACTGTGCAATTCTTTCTATCACCAATTTGCTGAATATCTTCTTATGTTGTACATCCTTTTCCTTCTGTAACCTCAGCCTATCAAACAACTGATTTTCTTCAAAAAGGCTTTTTTTCTGTTTGCACCTTCAGTTTTTCCTCATTATCAGCTCTTGACACATTTGCTGCTTTTTCTCAATGAACCCTTGGCTTCCTGCCCTAATTTTGGGTTGTTTTTCCAGTCATTTCCTCATACAGCTGAACACTGTGCTTGAATAGAAGAAGGAGTTGTGCAACTTCATTCATGATAAGTTCATTCTTTGCTCTTTTCCTGTACCATCAGTCTGTGTACACAATGCCAGTTCATCCCACTCAACTCTAAAAATGACAAGTGTTTTGATACCCTGCTTTCCATTCTGCTGAAGAATTTGCCTCTAAAGCCAAAAGGGAATCCACCTTTACACTTTTTTGTTCTCTCTTTAGATATCAACTACCACTATTATCTTGATCAAATCACTCCAAATATTTCTTTGATCTTGCCACTTTTTATTATCTATATGTTCAGTATTATCCTTTACCCTCACCAGCCCTTTCTGTTCAGCATTCAGACACAGCCCTCTTTGACCTATTTTCAAAAACAATGTATCACACCGTTTCTTCCTTTACATCATTATAACATTCAACCTTTTCTCACTGTCCATTTTATTATTTTTGTATTTATTTATAAGATTTGTATGTCCACCCATGTTAGAACACAGCTCTGGGCAGCTCACCACAATATTAAAAGTACAAAACCATAAAACAGAAACTAAAAACTTGGAGCCTCAGTTCCATCCTCTGGACCATGTCTTAACCAGGCCTGGATTATCTCTCATCTGCTATTTTCTCTCCATCTTGTACTTGTTGTACTTGTTTTAGCTTCATCACATTCACATGCATACATCACTTCAATGATAATTACTCATCTGTCTCATCATTTTGACAATGCAAAACCTTTCCTTTATCTCTGTTACTGGTTTTCTAACTATTCCTAATTGCATAAGCTTCCTGACTTCAAAATGGGAGTCATCTACAACATACAGTTTAAGGACTATAAAAGCCACTATATAATAACCAACAGGCAGAAGACTAGCAGAATGCATCCATGAAGACCAACTAGCAATCAGAAGACATGATGAAAACTCCTTAATTTCACAGCACATGGACAGACTCAATCAGAGTTTCAACTGGGAAACTGTGAGCATCCTAGATCAAGCCAAGTCCAAAAATGCCAGAGAATTCCTGGAGTCCAGGTACTTAGACAAATCACACATAGAGATAAACAACATCCACATACCATTCAAAAGAGAGAATCAAAAGCCCAAAAGGAAATAAAAAGATCAAAACACATCCTCACCAGCAATCAATACTCAGATGAGCAGAAATTAACTCCCCCTTTTATGATCCTATAGTCCCTATGTGGGGTAGAAATAGGGCAACTGGATAGAGCTGAGCATTTACTGGCCAGATGTCCATCCTGATGCCTATGCAGAGTTTTCAGCAGATTTTTTTTTCCTGCCTTAGGAGAGAAACATCTGCTGCTACCTAGGATTGAATTCTCAGCCCTCCGAGTGGGAGGCAAGTGTCTTCATCACTTGGCCACCACATCGCTCATATTAACACCAAGATTAACACTAGACCAAAATCAAGTAAACAATACCCCAATCAAGGAACTATCAGCACAGGAAACAAGCATGGTAAGCAACAGCTAATCAAGGAACCACAAAGAAAGAACACTCCCACCAATGCTGACAGGGCAAGCCACTGGTATAATCCCACTCCCTTCTAGCATGATGATGTTAGCTAGTTTGGTAATAAAACATCCTGAAGAAAACCACCAAGCTCAGAGAGCACCAAGGACCCCACAGTGACTTCACTTTGTAAGAGCTTCATGGTCTTCCTTCTCAACTATTTATAGCCCAATACATTTCTTCATATGACTCTACAGCTCCATTCTTTCAAACATCTAAAACATTTTCTTTTACTTGCTTTTGCTGCTGTTTATAGTTGGAATGCCCATGTAGCAACTTCCCTTTTTTATGTCCTGAAAATCCATCTTTTCTAGTTAATCTTTTACTTGTCATCCTTGTACTAATATTTCTTTATAGCTAAAGCAAATTATAGCACAATCACATCTTATTCTCCTGCTTACCAGAAATAAATGGCAAGGAATTAGCCAATGAAAAGACCTCTATAAGAAACAGAACATTTATTGTAACACTAAAGTCTGATTTTCAGAGTAAGCAACTTATTGCTCATTTACCTCCGCATGAAAATGTACAGACTTGCTATCAGCAAGCTGCAGCTGAGATGTAAGCTCTATTATTCTTGCCATATAGTGGTTCTTTATCAAATCTTCCCTGGTATCAGCTTCTGGAATCTTCCAAGCAAGTATGTGGAAAAAAATGTAAATGTTTATTCAAGTATGAAAAACATCACAAATCAAACATGTCTTCCATTGCATTGGATGCCTGTGAAAGCCATAATTCAAACAAACAAATTGTGGAGTTGAAAAAGTGCAAACAAAATTATGAAGCGATGGCAACAGCTCATTTATGAGGAAAGTTTTTCTGGGCTAAAAAAGGCAAGGTTGAATGAGAAGAGAACTCACTGCGATTTATAAAATACGTAATATACAGAAAGTAGAACCTCAAATTAACTGACTAGTGAAAGAAAAACAAAGCATTTCTTCACATTGCACATAGTTAAAATATGGAATTTACTTTCTCATATCTTTAAAGTTAGATAACAATAGAAGCTACTAGAAATGGTTGCAGAAATAATATTAGTAAAACTAGAGCAACAAAAATAATTGCCATTCAACTACATTGAACTGTTTTCATAATCATAATGGCCCAAATAATTTGCATTATTTGATATTCTAAATATAACATTATATAATATTAATGCTGTACCTCTTCATTTCCAGTGGTCACTGTTAGCATTCCAATCTTTAAAAGAAATCAGGACAAGGTTAATTCAAAGTAGTAATTTATTGTTTTAAAGTCATTTATATACAGTAGAATTTACTCTTTCTTACTTCAGTAGAATCTTAACTAGAATATGTTCTAAATTTTAAAAGTGTAACTCTGCTTAGTTTTCATCAATTTCAAAGGACATATTGGATATACAATATGCCTAATTCCGTCCCTCTAGAATCAATGGGGCTCAATGAGGTTATGAAACATTACAACCTGAGGTGCATGAATTGTTTTCCTTAATACTGTGCGTTAAAAACATTAAATCAAAATTGCAAATGTATTATCACCTAACAAATGCTAAAAAAAAAAGAAACTCTGAAGCACTAATTGACATAATGCATCAGGTTACCAAATGTCTAATATATACAATTAAATAATCTCCCGTTATTTATCACAGGAATGTTAAGCTGCATAAAATTTGCTTAAGATAAAGATGGATTGGCAGAAACGAAATCCGAACGGATGATAGAACATTGTACTTCTATCAGAAAAATACGGGCACACTGCCATACTATCCACTGAGCTATTTACATTAGTTAGCTATTGTCCCTTGGTGCTCCTCTTCTGGTCTTCAACATTCTTTAGATTATGCACCCAAACTCTTCAGAAGTACAAACATGCCTAATCTAATTCAGGAACTGCTCTTCACTAAAAACAACCATCTTCAACAATCTTGCTACCTATTCCATTTCAGTTACCCTTTTCCAATACAATCCAATTCTCCCCCTAGACTTTTGTCTGATACTTTTTAAAATGTCCTTGTGGCATCCAAATGCAACTATTGTGCTAATTTCCCCAAAGTGCTAATTAATAAATCCATTGTTTCATGATAAACATCCATGAAAAAAATATGATATTTCACCACCTCAGTGGCATGTAATACACTTACCAAACTTGTACTTTGAACTGGCTCTCTCAGTGCTTTTTCTGCACCATCATCCATCTCTTGTTCCACTGCATTTAACACGAAGGAATTTTCTGTGATTGCTTCAATCAGCTGGTTGCCTACAGAAGTTCTGACCTTTTCAGATACTTTTTTATTCTCTTTCTCTAGCTTAATTTTGGCTAGCTGGGCCTCCAGCATCCAATGCTCTTTTTCTTGTTCCAATTTTGCAATTTTTTCCAAACTCTGCTGGACCTGGGAATAAGGAAAATTATCACCATGAAGATGCCTATTTAAGCTACAGTGAGGGCGGGGGGATCTGCAGTGGACTGTTTGAAAAATAATTCACATGGAACTGTGAATTGCAAAAGGAGGTTAGAGGAACAGAAGATGCCAACATATAGCTTCAATATGCTGTCATGTGGTCTGCGCATGTCCAAGCGGTTTGCACTGAGAAGTAGCTAACAATCATAACCTCAAGAATAAAGAACAAGGCTTTGATTCCAGTACTGTGTGCCTTTCTATTCCCTCCTTAAAGGGAAGAGTATAGAAAACATTTTAGATAAATCACAGGCAGTCATTGACAAGACAGCCAGATTTTTATGAAGCTGTAATGTTTCCTTAATTTTAAAATGTAAGCATATGATACCGGTAGTAACAAGTTGCACAGCTGTGTATGCAAGCCACAGAGATTCAACTGCAGAAGAAACAGATGCTTGTAATAGCTGATTAGATAACATTTTATAAATCACAACCAAAAAGACATTATTTGTTTTAAAAACCCTGAACAGTATGGTTTAATTAAGATACAAGTACATTAGTATGATCTCTTTCCCGAACTATAACAAGTTTTGGTTAATGGATTGTTTGCTCTAGATAATGTTTTGCAGCTGGGAAAAAGACAGTGTGAAGTTATTCTCCAAAAGCGCCAACAGGAAGTACATTTTGGATATCTATTCCCATCTGCTTACTAATTTCCTTTTTTAAATCAATTCTTCTGATTACTGCAAACTGAATTATACTTGAAAACTAGAGCAGGATCTCATAAATAATGTTAATTCTTTTAACTGCTGTTTACAAGTGACCTTTTTACTCTGAAATACATTTAACAGGGGGGCTGTACATCATATACATAATAGTCCTATGACCTACTAGTACCCAATCCCAGCCTGATTTCAGTTACCCAAATACCCCAAAGAAGGTATTAGATAAATCAAATACAAATAGTAAAAAAAAATTTTTCCATTGAAGTACAGTATTTCCATTTGCTGAGCTCTGGGCATAGGGGGATGCCAGAGAAGGAGAATCAATCTATATTCACATCTAATTATCTATCTATCTATCTATCTATCTATCTATCTATCTATCTATCTATCTATCTATCTATCTATCCATCCATCCATCCATCCATCCATCCATCCATCCATCCATCCATCCATCCATCCATCCATCCAATTTATTTGCTGCCCATCTTGTGGTTTGGGCGATTCTGATGGTTTATATCAGCTTCAATGGCATAGCTAGGTTTTTAAGGCCTTTCTTGAAGTCTCTCTCTCTTACATTTTATACAGATAGGGTAATGTACAACAGCAGAAAAGCAAAGTGTAGGTCTAAGTATTATAAAACAGTGTTACTGGGCTTTTGCAGAGAAAACTAGTTTGGGCTTATAAAGGCTATAAAAGAACCTGTTTGCTATTCTGCATTTGGATTGAACTTATACTATAGGGAAGTTCAAAAACCAAGTTTCATTCTCCCTTTATTATGGATGTCTGCATTTAGATATCTAATAGCACATGTGATAAATGAAGATGTCTCCCCAGTGCAACTCCCAAATATGGTGCATATATTGTATTTTGAAGGGGCTGCATATCAGATCATGAGTACCTGCTGTGCGAGGCCTTCTCTGCTCTCGGTGGAACTCAGAAGAATCCTGCGATTGGCCAAAGCCTCTTCATAAGGCACTGAATCAGGACAAGTCTGGAACCAAAAAAAAAAATACATTTTAGTGAACCAGGCTAGGCAACAATACCTTGTGTTTTTCATCATCCTTTCCCTTTGTTAACAAAAAAGACTTTCCAGATGCTTTTCCATCCTCTAGGGCAGAGGTCTGTTGCCATTATTCTTAGCATCCCAGAGTGGGACTTGGCAAAAATGGCAAAGGCAGCCTTGCTTCTCCTCTATATAAAATCGCACCTCAACGTAATGAATTAAATCATGGGTGTCCAGAATGACAAATTGTATGCTGAAAAAAACGGTATTAAACTGCACGCAGTACAAAGACAGCAAAGACTGCAGGAAATGTTGGGAATAGGGGGGAGATTATGGATGTATGGGGGGAAAATGCAATGACAGCTGGCCAAAGTGATAAAAGTCACAGATGAGAAATGGTTTTTTTTTAGCTCCTTGCTACTAACAAACACAAATGAGTGTGTTACTCTTGCCAGTTTTTTCCATCCAGCTAAAAGCAAAACATGAAAACACCGTTCATTAAATTAGTATTTATAGCAAGTGAGCCTTTAAGGCCCTTTGTAGAACTTCACAAGACAAAAACGCATGAGAATTCAAGTAGAAATATTTTTAATCAACTCATTTTATCTTCTCCATGAATGTACTATAACTAATTCAAACTAACAGGCTGAGGAGATACATGATTAGAGGTCTGAATCCTTCCTGGTGCTTATATATTTTGCATGTGTGAAAAATTTTCTTCCCATCAATCTCCCTTGTGATATGTTATTTCTGTTTTCCTTATTCTTTTTATCATGATCTTCATATTGTAAACCCATGGGGTGGGACAGTCTTGTTTTAAATGGTCCTATTTAAGCAGCTGAGAATCTTTTCAGCTGAAGTAGTATACTATGACCAAAGACATATTTAAAAAAAAAACTTTTTAAATTAAAAAAATGAGTATCTGTTTCAGTATCCAGCACATTATATTCTAATAACAGACATAAATTTACCCATTATAAATTTAAGCATAATCCTGAAGTTACACGTTTTGTATAGGTACTCATCTATCACTTGGAAGATAGTCTTTTCAGCTTTTTGCACTCTACAACTATAGTTTTGTACAACTATAAAAGCTTGAGGGTTACTCCAGAACTTGAAAATATACAAGCAGGTATAATATGTGGAAGGTAAACAAATTCACACTGTGCAGGGGAAACCTGTTCATGGGGCTAATATAAATGAACACAGCTATAATTCTAGCTATCTGCAAACAGGAGAAAGCTTCCGAGAATTTTCTCATTATTTTGCAACGTTAGATGGTTATCCATACTAACGTTGTATAGATGTTAAGGAGGGCTCCACAGAGCTAAGCAGAAATTAGTAGATTGCAAATTTGTGGTTAGCACCAACTCTGCATACTACCAAAGAGGGAGGGGGAAGAGATTTTGCCACAATATTACACTGAGCTTCAAAAATAGGAAGAGTTATATGTCCCTGTAGCAGTAAGCCATAAAAATATTCAGGACACAGCACAGTGCCTTGTTGCTTTCTGCTCCTTCCTGAGGTTTGGCACAAGGTTTAGAGAAATCGTGTCACAGTAAATGACAAAAATATTCTTAAGATTGTTGGCTACGGCAATTAAACAATGGACATAAACATCAGGTATAAGAAGAGATACTCATGGGCCTTATTGCTAAGATAGACAGTACATCACTAAGAATTCACTCCTTCTGCTGACAATTAAACATGCAAGGCTTATGCCAAGTGCCTCATTAACTCTCCATGGTTCTACTTTATTTAAATCCTCAAATAATTTGTCTCAAATCCCCCTCTCAGCCCACATGGACATCCCAAATATATTTTCCCCCAAACAGCCATAATCTCTATCCCTAGGTTTCCTACTTCTTGGAATTCCTTTCAGTTTCCCTCACAGGCTAACAGCAGGAAGCCTATTACAACTCTCACGCTCATCCATCAATTTTCAGCCTCTGCGATCTCTGAAGCGGCTTCAAACTAGCTAATACACCACTGAGTAACAAAAATGGTTCCATCTCGAACAAAGAACCTCTTCATAAGAGGAAAATATTTCAGTCCCACATGAAAGGACTTTTTGAGCCCACCCAAGGAATCCAAGTTGCTGTTGGTGTATCTATTGTATGTGAACAAGCACAAACCTTCTTCAGAAGTTTTATGTAGGCAGCTGCTTTCTTCTTATATTCAAGCATGCACTCAGCTGAGAGGGGGTTGATAAATGCCATTCCTCCTTTAGGTCCATAACTCAGTGATAGAGTGAAACTATCTGAATTATTGCAGAAGAATGAAGCAATCTAGACATATAAAAAGAGAGAGAGAGAGAGAGAGAGAGAGAGACATTATATACTGGTCTGCTTTGGATACAAAATTAAACTACAGTTTAACGTAAGTGAAATAAATAATCATATGATTGTCAATTCAAAAAAGATGATGGTGGCCAGTCACAAAACACCCAAATCCCAGAAGGCCAATAGGTGAGACGGCCATTGTCTCCTTTAAGATAACGCTATATGGACACAAAAAAACAGCACTGGGTTACCTACCACCATTTTTTATTTTTAAACTCCATTGGGCCTTGAACTTTCTGTGAAATATGTTAGGGGTTGACATTTTGCAGCATCAGCATCCCACTTAATTAAAAGAATGAAACTGGTAATAATAAAAGTGGGGGCTGAAGGCATGCACGTAAAGTAAATGTGTAGAAGTTCCAGTCTAGATATATTGAACTTATAGTCTACCTGGCTTTTTTTTTTAAGGATTTACCACATGAATAGTATTTCTCAAAAAAAAAATAGCCCTAGTCACAGTATGATATTGTGTTCTAAAAATATCTCCAAGATGATTGATAAACTACTTTTTTTTAAACTGTTTTTTTTTCTTGGTGCCTTCAAGTTAGTGTCGACTCCTGGTGACTGCCTGAAAAAGTTACTGCAGTTTTCTTGGCAAGATTTTGGAAGTGGGTTGCCATTGCCTGTTTCTTAGAGTTCAGACGAAGTGACTGGCCCATGGTGACCCAGCTGTTTTTGTGCCTAAGGTGAGACTACAACTCAACGTCTCCCAGTTTCTAAACTGGAGCTTTCACCACTACTGGCTCTCTAGATAAGTTACTGCTTGAGTTGAAAACAAACTTTACCTTGCCTGTTGCATTAGTTAATGCCACCAGAGAGGATAAGATACAATCATTGGTGGTGATGAGCTTCTGAGTGGCTATAGGGAGCTCATGTTCCAAGGTAGCTTTTTGACTAAAGTGCTTGGAAATATCTAAAATCAAAAGGAATTAATATGTATCGGTTATGCACATAAGTCACAGCACTGTTACCTGTAAGATTTATATTCCATCTCAAGAGAGTTCACATGGAGATTTTCCTTCATTGTATTCCCACAAAAATCCTGTCAACATTCATGATTGAAGGTGAACTGGAAATCTTCAAATTCTCAATTTTAACTGTTACACCACATTAGTTCTCCTTTCCTTTGAACCTCTCATTCTAATCCAATTTGAAAATCTACTTTCTCCTTGCTATTTCTAACTTTTACTTTTTTCTACCCAAAAGAGTGTTTTTATAAGAAGATACATCTTACTTCCTGCTCACCATTATGGAGACCAATGGCTCCCATATGTTGCTGCTCAGTAATCAATTTTGGGGGTTTTTTAAACAGGCTTTATTGCCAGGGAAAAAAAACAACAACCTTGCAATGTAATTGCTTCCCTCACCTTCTCATTTCCTTGAATCAGGGTGAACTACACAGCAAGTTCAAATGGTCTCACCTTTCATAACTTCATGAAATCCATTAAGAGCTGAAGCAATGCATGTAAACACAGAGTTGAAGTTCGTTCGAACCAGGTGATCTGCTTTTGTGCCTAGATAGTATAAACAGCAGTATATTGAAATCTGGTGACAAATGCAATATTTAAAAAAAGCATGAAATGGGAAGAGAAACACAGAATAGTATTGAGTAAACAAATCAAACACCTCTTTTGAAATAAACCACAGACCTAACTTGGTTAAACAGTGTAATCAATGATCCCAAAAGGCAGCAACATTCAATTATAGTTTTTTTTTTCTGCTTATTTATTACATTTGTACCAAGTTCAGATTTCTTCTTTTAAGCAGAATTAAGATGGCACAGAAAAACCATCTGAAAAATACGATGTGGCATTATATTATAAAATATTCAAATTAATTGCTTTTTTTATTTTCTAATAATTGTCAGCACACAATAAAATCACTACCATTCAGATTAGCAATTTAAACAAAATTAGAATCACCCAACTGAGTGAGAACCCAAATTAGTGAAGTTTTAGATCAATCCTACTTTAAATAATTCAAATCATTTCATGGGATTGATTTCAATTATTTTCCTTCATCTATTACGTGAGTTATTACAGTGAAAGATACAAATGTTGTATAGCCCAGTTTCTTTGGATCAATTAAGAGAATGAATTGAGAATCTGTCTTCTTTCTTGAAGAAGTCACATTTCATACATCACAATGAATCTTGAATTGTTGTTGCCCAAAGCCCACACTTACTGGGTAAGGCTAGAAGACTAATGTATGTATGCAGCTTCTCAAAGATTGCCGTCAGCTTCTTCATATCATTTTGCAGGTTCATATTCATGGCTCTTAATGCAGCTGTGCAAAGAGAAGATTCACACTCTTCTTCCAAACTAGGAACATATGAATTTATGTTTTTGAGAGTGAGTATTATGATGGTGCTTTGATACTTTTTAAAAAAAAAGTAGAAAAAAAAGAACATAAGAAGAGCCTGCTGGGTCAGGCTATAAAACCAATCTAGTCCTGCATTCTGCATTACACAGTGACAATTGCATAGATTTGGATAGCATAAAGCCTGAAAGAGTAATAAGTCCTTTCCACTATTACTTTCCAACCTAAGCATGCTCCTCCTGAGTAAACAATCATCAAAATCAGTAGTCATTGAAAGCTTGATCCTCCATCAACTTTTTCAGCCTTTATTCACCACCCATATTGACTGCCATTATCAGAAGTCTAAGCAGCAATTTCGATTCGATTCAATTATTTAAAAATCATTTTAATCCCGTTATTATTTTCATAAATAACTTAAGGTGGCAAAGATATCTAATACGCCTTCCTCTTCCAGTTAATTTATTTATCATTAAATCTATGATTAATCATGATTAATGATAAATAAATGATTTAATTATGTATGATGTGAAAACTTATTCCCTACTTGAGCCCTGAATCTTTCTGTATTAGGTTCAATGAATGACTAAAAATGCTACATTGTCTAAGCCATGAATGATTTTATATAGTTCTATCTTTCTTTTCTTCCCTTTCCCACTTTCATTTAAGCTAAAGAGCCTGAGTTTTTATAGTCTTTCTTCATACTCCAGCCTCCAAATAATTTTGGTGCCTCATTTGTACAGATTTTTAGCTCAATAATATTGTTTTCAAGATGTGGTGGTAGCAACTGTACACAATACTGAAAGGATAGTTTCATCACAGATTGCAAAAGAATAGTAATCAAAGGTAACTGCTGCTAAACATAACTCTTTCTTAATAATTCCAAACATGGAATTTTCTTTCTTTCTTTTTTTTTAAATAGCAACTGCACAATGGTTGGACATCAAGCTGTCCCTCATGAACACCTGATTAAAGGGGTCTGAACTAACATGATCCTGTCAAGCAGCGGGGAAAATCAGAAGATTCAGGTAGTTCAAATGAGTAAAAAGATTTATTGCAAGCTTAGCTCTCTACAAGAATCTGGCCAAGTGACCATTAAGGGAATGTGCAGGAGTTAAGAAAGGAATTCAAGGTAGGCTGGACCTAGATCTCTTGCAGGCGCACAGGGACTCGTGACTTATGACGTGTTGGGCTCAGCCTGGTCATCTCATACAGATCATTGATGTCAATATATCTGAAATGCACCAGTCCAAAGAAAGCAAGAGTGCATTAGGGTGCACCAATGGCTCCCAATTGCTCACTATTGCAGCCCTTCACCAACCTGAGAGTCTCCAAATGGAACTACGACTACCAGAATTCCCAACCAGTACAGATACCATTACATCTGGAGAAAACAAGTTAATGCTGTTGCATTTCTTTTTAAAAATCCAATTTGGTATTATAAAGCAATTTTGACGGGGCATGCTCTGACACATTAAATTTTGATGGGTAATCAAGCATCACATTTCCTGCTTAATCTTCCTTATGACCATTGACATCACTGTAAAGGGGAAGAGCACAATCAAGTTTGCTTGTTTTCCTCTTGCCCTTCTCCCAAACTGGTGGAAAAAAGATCTGAAAGGGGGCTTGTATTCTATGTATCTGCTTTATCTAAATTGCTTTGGGGGGAAAAACTATGATAGTACCTTTTCAACTGATAAGGAAGAATCTTCCTGAGAAAGCAGACATAAGATGTTAAGTAGTCAGAAAAAGTTTTTAATTCCGTAGTTGTTTCCTTGCAAGAAAAAAAAGAAGTTTTAGATATTTAGTACCAAGAAGCTTTAAACAGGGAGGTATAGCAACAGAATAACAATATTACCAGCACTGTGATGGTGTCTTCTGTGATACTCTCAAACAAATGCAGAATTCCTTCCTCCAGTGGGCGAATGTAGGACGCATTTTCATGAAGGTACTGTGAGAACTGAATGCAAAGAGATCTATTAGCTGGCAGGACTGCAACATCTTAGTCATATTTACCTTCAAGGGTTAAGGTACTTCACTGAGAAAGATTTTGCAGTTGATTTTATACTGCCACTTGGAACAGGGAGAAAGGAGAAGAAAACAAACTTTTAAAGGTATTAATGTGAACAGCTAATCTGCTCAGAAGGAATTTAAAAATTGAAGTTATTTATACAATGGAGATATTTTAGAAAAGACTTATGTTGAAAGAAAATAATTACAGTCCTTTAAATATTTCAGAGACTCATTGTTGCCAAATGGTTTAATGGTTCACAGATTAATTTGGTCAAACTATTGAAGGACAGAGTTTAATTTTCCATCAATTACACAGCTTCAATAATTCCTAACTACAAATAGGCAACTCCTTCTACACACACCAGTAACTTTTCCTGATACAGAAAAAAAAAAAGCTTTGCATAGTTTGATCACTGTTTCATCAAATTCAACATTGTTTCTAGCCGAAGGAAGTTCAGAAGGCACTTCTCTTTCCCTCTTTATAAACTTTTATTAAATTCCCTTTTAAATAACACTTTTCTAAATGAAGCAAGCTCCAAATGTTTCAGTAGGAAAGCAACAAAAAGTCTTGAATATTAATAAATGCCCTTTTCTGGACCTCTATTCACTTTCTGTGCAGTCACATCCTTAAGTGAGCATCTTTTAGCATTCCATCAACAATATTATCCTCAGTTATCCCCCACCAAATTGACTATTTTAGGGCAAATACTTCCCGTAGTTGTATTTATTTTTAATTCACAAGGTCAACAAACCATCTAAGGACCTCTTACAGTAAAGTTAAAACAAAATAATAAGGGAGTATGCAAATTTAAAACGACAAGTGCAGGGAAAACTCAGAAATAATTTTTTTTAAAAAACAGAAGCCCTAAATCAGAAGATCCTGTACCAAAATATTATTGGAGATTGCCAAAGAAGCCACTTTTAGGAGAAAATCTCAAAAGCCAGGTTTGTGTTGGGGGGCGGGGATGGGTTCGTGTGTGTGTGTGTTATCACCACCAAAAAGAAAGCTCTCTTCAATTGCCCCACTCAAAACAGTGGGGGGAAAGGAAAAAGGCTCCAGTTATGGTTGCATTGAATAGATAACTTGATAGCTACAATATATGAACAACTTTTTCAGAACTTAAGCAGAGTTTTCCCTACCATGTGCTGCTTTTTTTTCCATTTGAAGATGCAATATAATCTGGAATTGCTGAATTAGAAATAAAGTTATCCTGACAAGAGATTAGAACAACATATCTCATCCAATTCTGCATACTGAAGTTTTCACAAATGCAAAAGTTATTTTAACAGTTCTACTGTACTTGTCAAGTTATAGAATGCTTAGAAGTAGCATGTTGTTATCCGTTCATTATATTTAATGGTATAAAAATTCCCCCAATAATCGTACCTTCTGATTTAATGGTGAAATGGTATCTGTGGCAGAATCAACGGGGAAAATCTGAATTCGCTGCTCAGTGTAGGTGTGGAAATTAAGGAGAGCTGTCACTAAATCCTGGATAAAGGCCAGAGCTTGACCAGCAAGATCACGAAGTTTCAACTGTAAAAGTATAGAGAACCAAGATACAACTTTATAAGAGCTTTTATCCAACAGTGCTCCCAACTGAAAAATAGAAATGCCAGGATGATATTTAAAAGACCAGATATGCAAAAGCTGAGTAACACACATTGGCATTTCAAATTGGACATGGAGTTAAATGTAAGAGGCACACAAACAAAAAAAGCAGATCATATAAGTGACTTTGCTCTTCCACCCTTCCCTAGCATCCCTTCTGAAGATACTTTCCACGTTAGAGTAGATTGTGTTACATAAGTTTTCGCTGCAAAGGAACGGAGTTGTTCCCAAATGAGGTGGAACGGGAGCTGACATAAGAGCTTTGGAATTGATTTGAGATTTGTCTTACAACACTATACTCAATATCATATCTGCAAGACACGGTATTTATTTATTCTTCAATTAAATACAGCATCTAGCTAATCTTGATCTCGAAAATATAAGTAGCATGGACCTTAACAAATACTTTGTTAAGAGACCATAAGAAAAACCCAGAGATGTAGAGTAGACTGGAAAGTTGAAAAAAACGTAACAGACAAGAGTAATGCAAATGGACGTATCAATGTGATCACCAGAAATTGAGTTCAGCTCAAGAACTTTCTATCTTTTCATGAAAATAGATCAATCCCGTAAACTGCAGTTCAAAATGGGGGGAACAAATTCTGGCATTAAGTGCTCCTGTCCTGCAGCTGTCCTGCTTCCCGAAACCAATCGCTTCATTTCTCATTTAAAAGGAATCAAGCAGAGTTTCCGGTCTCTCTTCTTTTAAAAAAACATTTCTACTGTACTAGATATTACTCCGAATCTGAAATCATTTAAACATACTTAATGGGGAATCAGCATCACATATGCAGTGATTCACAAATGCCAAAGAAATGCACATTTCTTAATTTAAGCACCCTTAATTGTATTACTCACTTGCCTGCGTCGATTATGTAATGGCACATTCAGAGCATTATACTGGCTAGATCCTACAAAATAATCAATTCACAGTATTAGATCAAGTGTATTTCCTCTTACCATCTTTTTAAAACTTTTTGTTAGTTCATAAATCATCCAAGAGTGGATAGTATCTTTACAACCTGTACCAGTAACTATATTTTAAAATGAAAATAATATATATAAATACATGTAGTTAAACATATATTCAGTCAGAATAAGAAAACAATCTCAGCTTTTCAATTTTCTACTATTTTTTTCCTTTATTCAACTGCAAATGCAATGAATTCAATACCTACTTGTATCATTGAAAGGTACTTTTTCACTTATAATTTGTAAAGACTCATCCAATCTGCTACTCAGGTTTCTATGAAGATGCTGCAGCTGCTGCTGGCTAGGAGACAAAAATAAAACAACATCAACATTTTATTCTTTGTTCATTTTCTTAAAAAGCTGATAAACAAAACAAAAAAGTATACTCCCAATATTACAGTTTATCAAGAAAACAAAACTTTTTATTAATATAGTACTAATTAGTACTATACTATTAGTATGTCATGGCTCCATCGGAGCCCGGTTTGGAGGAGGAGGAGTTGGAACTGGGACCATCCGACAGGGATGGCACGTCTCCCTTGGCATGTTTGGAGAGACCAGGGGCTGAGGATGATGCTGTCCCAGACTGTTGTGGCCCGCCAGCATCCCATGCAGATGATCATGGATCCCGAGGACGATGAGGCGGTTGTGGCACAGTACCATCGGCCCGTGCACCTGGCACCCGAGTCAGAGAGCGAGGAGGATGAGGCGGTTGTGGCAAGGTACCATCAGCCTGTGCACCTGGCACCCGAGTCAGAGAGCGAGGAGGCTGAGAGTCAACCAGGGCCTTCTGTACCTCCTGAGGAGCCCATCAGGGCCGAAGAAGAGGAGGAGCCTCTTCTTCTCAATGCTTGGGCACGCAGGGAGTGGCCACACCCTTAGACTATTTAAGCCCTGACCACGCTTGGCCTCGTTGCAGGAAACAACGTTTATTATTACTCTTGATCTTTGTGACTCCAGTCTGCTCGGTTCTTGTTCCAGTACGGGTCTTGTTTCCTGCATTCCTAGCTCTGGGAGTATTGCCAAATACAGTAAGACCTGCTCATTTATCTCTTGGACTCCGGCCAGCTGTTAAGATTACATATTAACAAGCGGGGATTTGAAAAAGACTATTCTGCCTTTATTTTGTTTTCAACAGCTCCTAAGATGTTATTAGGAGACCTTTATTATTAGTAAAAGAACAGTGTTTTGCAGTTTGTGTGTGCGTATTACTGGTGGCTCGTCGCTGGGGCAGAACACAGACCTCCGGCATTGAGAAAGGTAGTTGACCGGACAGAGAGCTGCCTGCCCTCACAGAGACAGAGGAGAATCGGCTGCTGACAGGCAGTGGTGCTGATAGGTAGCAGATCCCCTCTGATGAGGAACAGCTGCCTCCCCCACCTCAATCCAAGGGCATGGAGAGCTGAGCATAGAGAAGGGCTGCAAGGCTACTCAGGAGAAGATTGCCCCACCTCTCCTCATAAGGAACACCTGGAGTGGATTGACTTAAGGGGAAGCCATGGGGAGTTAGTCTTTGCCAGGAACAATTGATTGTTTTGGCTTACACTCCCGCCCCCCAGGCTCTGATTCGTGCCTTTCCTTGAGGACTGCCTTTTGTCTTGTACCTTGTTTGAGGTACAAGCTTTTTGCCCTTTGCTTTGCCTTGAGAACTGCCTTTTGCCTTGTACCTTGTCTTTGCCCTGAGAACTGCCATTTATACTGTGCCTTGACTTTGCCTCGTGGACTAGCTTAGCCGGGTGATCTGGACTTGGAACCCTGGACCTTGCCCTGTAAGCGTGCTTCTACTCTATGGACTTTCTTTGTAATATACAGGATGTTGTTTGGGGGACTGAGGGTGGCTGCCTTCAAGATAGCATGGGGTGGAGCCTTACCGGCCATTAGAAGGCTGTTTGTTGGAACACTTACTGAGAGCAATAAAGGACTTTCCAGAGGCCTGCCTTGCCTTGACCGCCTGGGTCATAACATAGTATTACATTATTGATAAAGGTCATCCTTGACTTACAACAGTTCATTTAGTGACTGTTCAAAGTTACAACAGCACTGAAAAAAGTGACTTATGATCGTTTCTCACACTTTCAACCGCTGTAGCATCCCCATGGTCTCATGATCAGATGCTTAGCAACTGACTCAGTTATGATGGTTGCAGTGTCTCATGGTCATGTGATCACCTTTTGCGACCTTCTGACAAGCAAAGTCAATGGGGAAGCCAGATTCATTTAATAATGGTGTTGCCAACTTAACTGTAGTGATTCACTTAACTGTTGTTACAACAAATGGGGCAAAACTCACTAAACTGTCTTGCTTAGCAACAGAAATTTTGGCCTCAATTGTGGTTATAAGTTGAGGATTACCTGTATTAGCAGTGCAACAATACTGCAGTGCAACAATACAGTGCCACAATACAAATATCCGCATCTCCCTAGCAGTTATATATTCAAGTACATTACAGCAGTACTTTTCAGTCACTTGTTTATATTACTGTAAAACTAATGTAAGACCTTAAATCAGAGTGACTTTTGACCAATTTAACTGTTTGTTTTGTTTTGTTTTTAGAGATACAAATATTACATCCTGATCTTAATTACAATGACAAAAAAGATTCAACAGTAACTTGAGCACCCACCTGAAAGCAAAAAGCAGGATTTTACCTTTTACTAGTTCATATGCTAGTATATTATTTTTACATACTCTATATGGCAATAGATTTTTGGTGTGCTTCATGAAGTCAATGCATACGCTCACCCACCCCAAAAATCTTACAAGACTAAAAGGCAGTAACACACCAAAAATCTTATAGGACTAAAAGGCAGTAACAGTAAAAGGCATACTGTATATACAAAGTTTTAAAACTAACCCCTATATATAATTAGGTATGCATTTAAGTTTAATGCTGGTGCTTGATGATCAAGGTGATAATAAACAGTACTCATTTAATTAAAAGCAACTTTCCCTAAGTAGACATTAATAGTATTTAATCTTCAATATCAAAAGCATACCACTCTTCTGTTCGACCTCTGCAGTCCTTGGCTTCCTTCTCTAGGCTTTGAGATTTGATCTAAAAGAAAAGGCAGAAGATAGATCAGAATTGGCAGTATGTATTTGCACAATCAATTCTATTCCAAGATCAGAAATTAGCATTAAAGAGCATTGTATACTAAAAAAATCTAAACTATCAACAAATATTTTTTTAGGAAACTAGACAACTGAAAATGTTATAGAATGAGAGAAATGAAGTAGCAAAATAGCTATATGCAAGGATCACAATCATCTTTTAACAACCCCATAATCCCTTGCGGGGTGGAGTCTGGGCAACTGAATGGAGCAAGCAGAGTGTTTAATGGCCGGATGCCCTTCCTGTCGCCAAAGCTGTATGCAAGAATGCAAGGTTCATTCTGGTCTCATCTTAAATTTAAAACATACAATTCTCAAACTGCCACTGCTTGAATCATTTAAGCCTCAAAAGAGTAGAGTTCTACAACAGGGAAGTTACAGCTTTAAACTTACTTCTAACTTGGCTTTATCATTTTGCAGCTTTTCTATTGTATCCATGTACTTCCTAGTAAGGCCATCCACCACAGCTTGATGCTGTGCAGTCTCCATCTCTAAAAATTCAAGTCTGCTTCTCAGCTCACCTTCTAAGCGCTTATGTTGCTCATCTGCCTCAAAGAACTGAAATGAGAAGGGCAGAAAAGTTACCACACATGATATTAAACTCTGTCAATAGCTGCCAAGATATACAAATTGTATAATAATAAATGTTGGAAATGCCATGAAACAGAAGGAATAGTTTAGTATATATGGTACATATTTTTTTAAAAAAACTCTTTTAAAGTATTGGAAGGAAATATGCAGCATCATTCAGAGAAATTTAGAAATCAAATCTGAAATGAAACCACAATTGTTCTTACTAGGCATAATTCCAAAACATATTAAGAGAAATGGTAATTTGCCTATTTAGTATTTCTCATAAGTTACCGGTATATGTTTCTAAGATGCCCTGCTACTTCTACAGGGAGTTCTGTTAACCAGAACAACTGGGCCCAGAGTTTCCATTGCTAAGTGACACGGTTGTAAAGTGCAACATCATGTGACCATGCTGCTTAGCAACAGCAATTCTGGCACTTCTGGTTGGTGTTAAACAAATCCTGCAATATTATTAAGCGCAATGGCATGTGGGCGCCATCTGCAGCCTCCTGTCGGCATTCCCATTGATTTTGCTTGTCAGAAGCCAGCAGTGAAGGTTGCTAACAATGATCACGTACCCATGAGATGCTGTGATGTCGGAATTGTAAGCTAGTTACCAATTTGTAACTAGCTTACAAATTGGTACACAATCACAGAGATTGTGATCATGTGACTGTGACCATCATAACTGCAAGCCAGTTGCCAGGCACCCAAATCACAATCTCATGACTGCAGGGACACTGCGACGATTGAAACATCAAGGACTGGTCATAAGTACCATTTGTTCAGCGCCTTCATAACTAGAATAGGTTGCTGAACAAACAGTTGTTAAGTGAGGATCACCTGTACTGACACAAGCCAACTCATTTCACAGCATGGTTGTAGAATTGAATCAACTGGCTATCTTTGCCTAAGCTGTCCTGATGTTATATTCAGGTTCTTGTTCTGCTTTATTTTAAGAATGGAGAAACACTAACCCACAAGCCTAATCAAGCTTTCAAGACCATTTGTCCAGCCTATGGGTTAAGGTTTTTATTTACCACTATTTAATTTATACACAGCCCATCTTGCTGACACGTAACTCAATTGAGGTCCTTTTTTCCACATCCAAATCCATTTATTTCAGAAAGATGGCCCCCAAAGACATATTTGCTGGGCCTGGAAAAAATTATTTCTGGCAGCTTACTAAAATCAACAAGAACATAAACTTGCAATAACATTACTCAGACCAAGTGAGAGTGACTGGGGAGGGATACAACTTTTTCACTCAACTGTGCCCCACTCTTTCCTTACTAATTTCTGTCAAGAATATAAGTGTTTGGATGATGTATTAAACAAAGCTACCTACCTGAATATGTAACCTCTCATTTTCTTCTATCTTTTTTTGAAGATCTTCACCAAAGACGTTTTTCTGTTCTTGACTCAACTGAGATACAGAGTCACCACTTTTCTAATCAAAACAAAATATGCTTGTTTGCTGAAGGCACTTTTCATATCATTACTTCCATGGATTTTTACAATAAAATAATTAGTTAGCTAAGAATTCTAACATGGGAGAATTCAACTATTTGTATTACTACATTTATAGAATATGCTAGAAAACCAGCTTGGTACCTACCTTGTTCTTCTTGCCTTTATATTCATTTAATGCAAGTTCATCTTGAAGGAGCTCTACTCTCTTGGCCAACTGCTGATTTCGAAAAGTCAAACTATCCATTTCCTGCTGCAGCTTCCTGAGTGATTGGTCTTTCATTTTCATTTGTTCCTGTATTAAGATCAAAGGTTTCATCACACTGAGTTCTAGCATGGATTGATTTTAACAATTCCTTGTCATATCCAATGTCTTCAAAACACCATAGAGAATCATGGTGTTTTATCTAAGATTACTAAAGCTAGTTAAGTGATATATTCATCATTTCTGTATGGAACTAAAGTATCAAAATAATGTTTATTTGATAGATATAAAATATATTTATTGCATTGACAGGTTGCCTTTCTTTTTTAAAAGCTCAATGTAACTTATATGGGAGTGTCTCTCTAATGTCTCCATAACAACAATTCTATGAGGCAGATTGGAATAAAAGAGCCTGACTGGCCAAAGGTTATTCTGTAAACTCTTCAGTCAAATATGGATTTGAATCTGGGACTTCTTGCTTAAGGCTAATACTACACTACACTGACACTCTTACTACTGATACTTTGGTGGGAGTTTTAAAAAATAAACTTTCAATAGGTTTCATGTATCAATTCAAAACAAACTTAAGATCAACAAATGAAAATGATGCTTCTATATGGAAATTTAAGAGAAGATTGTTTTGACTGTTGTCAATTCTGTGATAGACCTTCAAAAAATTGAAATGTGATTTTTGTCCTTCCCAAAGTAAATGACAGTTAGCAATTCTCCCACATGGATTAGCTTTCACTATAAACCCAATTCTGCCACAAGCAGTCAAGAGGTCTTACACAAAAGAAGTGGTGACAGATTTCACAAAGATTAAACTAAAACTCTCTGTGATACAATTTATTTTTAAGATGAAAGAATATTTCACACATTACATATCAGCTAACTCAGAATCATAGTAGACAATGGCCAGCCCTATTGAGAAATGTTACTTTTTAATCAAGCTATTATTCAGTATTTTTAAGCTATACCTTTAGAGCTGCTGAGTTTGCCTGCTCATCCATTACACCCTTTTTCAATACTTGATTTTGAGCTCGAAGCTGCAAAACAGAGAGAGAAATTATTAACTCAGTTATGAAGCAATGTGGTCTTTGACATCCTTTAGGAACGTATTAAACACTTTTAGCAAAATACAGATACCCAAGAAAGAAAGAAAAATTCCAAAACAAATTTAAGCTTTGGAAACTTTAATTAACAGTATGTTTCACAGCCAAGGTGAAACAGCACTTCTGCACAAACATAATTTGGGCCCATACAACTGTATACCTATAGCTAAAAAAATATTTGAAAATTATCTATATGGTGAATTGAACATCATTGGTCCAAAGAGGGTCTCCGTAAACAAGCAATGTTGAAGTAAAAGGATTCCAACCAGAGTTCTTGAAATATAACCCAAAGAGCAATGATTAATCAATGAGCATGTACATTCTTTTAATATTATTTATTATATTTATAGCCCACCTTTATTTTTTACAACTTAAGGTGGTTAAAGTATAAAGCTCTTACCTTCTATTTCCCCCCCAAAAAAATCACCACGAGGTGGGTTGGGCTGAGAGAGACTATGACTGGCACAGTCACCAACCAGTTTTCCAGAGAGGACCAGAACTTACGGTTTCACCAACCTCTGGTCCAGTACCTTAATCACTACACCAAGTGAGGTCACAATATAAGAGACTGGATAAAAATTCTAATTTAAAAAATCCACATATTAACATTTATATCAGTGTTGTGCCCTCAATAAAATGCTACATTTCTTTGTCATTTTAACCCAACTAGTTGTTGGTTCTTTTTTACAATATAGTATTAACGCTCTTCAAACCTTTCTTTCCCAATTCCCCTCATGTGAACAGGTTATTTATACGATCCCAGCTTTCCCTAAACGGGAATGAAGGTGGGATGATGGAGCTGAGGACAGAAAGGCTGAAGCAGATAAAGGAAATCCTCAGGCTAGAATCTTTCACACCAGTTGCTCCCTGAATTGATTTAAACATCAGGGCGTGAATGCATGCAAACGAATTCGGTAAAGAGCTGCGTTTCCTTCCTCCATTGAAACAAGAGGCAGAGGAGACAAAAGATATGCCAGCTCAACATTTCAAACGGAAGGAGAATGGCACCAAGTCTTTCTTGATACCTAGAAACGATAGGAGGGGACACATTATGGGGGCTGAAACCACTGGCGGCGGGCCGGCACTTTTCAGGGTCTCGGTACTTAGGGAAATTGGCACGTGCCAGTACCTTGGAATATTCCTGCGCTAGTTTCTGGTACTTCCCTTGCAACTCGGTCGCTGCCGCCATGACCGCCCCTGTGTACGAGAAGCCGCTACCCGGAAAGCGCCCCTTCGCCTGCTCCAACCATTGTGGGAGACGTACTTCCGGGTGTGGGCGGAGCGAACGTCAAGCATCGCCCACCCCGACCCCGCCTAGCGCAGCTCGGCTGTCCACCATCTTGAGCAGCTCTTAGCTCAGGAGCCGATCTGACTTAGCGCGAAGGGGCGGGAACTGAACATGGCCCCACCCCGTTTTCTCTGGCAAGAAAAACGGCGCGACGGACGGAAGGGGGGGGGAGTGAAATGTGCGGGCTAGTTGCTCGTTACAATGGCGGTAGAAGGAGGGTTTTTTGTTTTTTTTCCTGTTTTGGCCAGTTTCGAGGCGGTTCCCTGCAGTTCAATTTAGCATTTTCGTGGGAGCCGCCTTCCCCCCCAACAACAACAAAAAACGGATTACGTTCTTGTGTGTCTACAGGAGCTTTGATTAATATAGATGGAAACATTACTTAGAAAAATTTAAAAAATCGTTAAAAGCCACTCGTTTTAAAATGTATAAGTCTGGGTGATGAACGTAACTAATTAGAATAATGCAATGCAGGGAAAGGAAACGGAAGCGTTGCATAGTAATGTATATTGTGGCTCCCCTGACATCCTAGTTCTAATGCCTGGGGGTGGGGAATCTGGGTTTTAGTAGCCTTCCAGAAGAAGTACAAGAAGATTGGCACCACCCGAATCTCGGGGGCAGAGGCTGTTCCATAGGGAAGTTGCTTTGACAGAGAAGATATAGATACATACTTCTCCCTTCAAGATGGCAATATTTGAGAGAGGGATCTTGGAGCATGCCTCCCCCTCCCCCCCAAAAAAATCTGGTGAAATAGGCAAAAACTGACCACACTGTTTGATGGTCCCACAAGTAAATTGGCGCGTCCCATGTAAGGATGTGAAAGTAATAACTAGTATCTTAGGTTGAAGCTGAAAATATACAGGAAGCCAGTGCAACCTGTGCACAGCAGTGGTGTTGCCTCGGCACACTTTGGAGCACCCAAAATGGTAATATGGTACTGCTGCTTTCTGCACCAGTTGAAGTCTCTGAGTGCTCTTCAAGGGCATCCACGTGTAGAGCATGTTGCAGTAATCCAACTGAGAAATGATTACGGCTGGGTCCAAGAACTGGCACAACTGACGCACAAGATGAATCTCTGCAAAGACTCCCTTAGCTGCAGCTGTGAACTGCTCTTTCAGCAGTGAGTTTAAGAGGACCCCAGATTGTACACCAACTCTGTCTAGTGCAGTGCTATCCCATGTAGAGTTAAACCCAAAGCCATTTGGTATTGCCAAGGTTGAACTACAACCAGTTATTCCCCCGCCCAGAAGAACTAATGCAGCCAGGGGTGTAAATATAAAGCTACGTATCAGCATATTGATGGCATTTTACCCAATGCTAAGGTATGTCCTTGCCCGTAAGTTCCATATAGTTCAGGCCTGCGCAATTGGTAGAAGGGAAAGGGCCACGTTGATAATTAAAAATCATTGCAGGTTGGTGTGCCAATCAGCTGTTCTGCTGCTAGCAAGTGTCAGCAGCACTGGAGCAGGCAATGGTGGTGAGACCGGGAGGTGTTAGAGACGCTTGGCAGCTCATCTTTAAGGGCAGTGTCTGCAGTGGAATTTATTGATTTCCTTAAAAACACTAGTGGGTCACAAATGGCTGCTTGATGGGGTACAGTGTATATGTAGGGCTGATATAGATACTAACTAGGAATCAAAGGAATATTGTATCAAAATCTGCAGAGAAATAAAAAAAGATTGTTCAACAGTTTCCTCAGAAACTTCAACCATAATTACAAAGGTTTGCCATCAGAAATAATAATACTGTACATTATGTGATAATGTAATTATATCTTCTCCATCACAATTATTGCATCAGCAGAATGCCCTATTGCCATTTTTAGGAGTTTCACCCTCTCTTGTGGGAGGCAAGAAGCAAGAGGAATTTTGTGCAGCACTCTTGAAATCTTGGGATAGGATTTTGCAGCTAAAATTACTCAGATTTGTTCTGGCTGGTCATCATGTGGGTGGGTTCAGAAGACCGATTGGTCTTGTGTTTTTCACCAGGGTTCATTTCAGCTTGTTGAATCCCTTGCTGGATTTTAATATGTGTATTTTTTGCATCTTTTTACTGCTCTATTTTGGAGTTGTGAATCACTTTCGTTTTCGCCGTATGGAAGTCAACGGTGAGGGGACTCTCCCCTGCGTAGTGAAAGTGACCTGATTTGATTTACATTTACATTGGATTTTTGCTACAGAGATTTTGTATTCTATTAGTTTTTAAAAGCTCTGGTCTTACTTCTTTTAACCTCTGATGGGAACTTCCCCCTTTTACTATTCATTTTTTATTGTGGGAAATGTTATCTCAATTTTTTCTGTTCTGCCATAGTTCATTAGTACATCTACTCCTGTCCTTGAGAGCAACTGTTTATGTTTTGTTGTGAAAGCTCAGCTACAAGAGCGGTTTGGACCAGGGGTGAAATCCAGCAGGTTCTGACAGGTTTTGGAGAACCGGTAGCGAAAATTTTGAGTAGTTCGGAGAACCGGTAGCGGAAATTTTGAGTAGTTCGGAGAACCAGCAAATACTACCTCTGGCTGGCCCCAGAGTGGGGTGGGAATGGAGATTTTGCAATATCCTTCCCCCAGGAATGGGGAGGGAATGGGGATTTTGCAGTATCCTTCCCCTGCCATGCCCACCAAGCCACGCCCACAGAACCGTTAGTAAAAAAAATTGGATTTCACCACTGGTTTGGACTATATTAAAAATGCAAACAACAATAAATTAAGGATTCTAAATACATCATATATTCCTTACAATGTCTATAAAAAGAGAGATAAAATTAAGGCAAGAGCCTGATCAACTTAATGTTAAAGCCCTTTGGGGAGCCTTTGAAAAAATGTTTTTAAATTTACAAGTTCAAATTGAAAATAGATAAAAAGTTGATAAATTAAAAATTGTTTTAAATGAACCCAAAGATGGCACTCAGATACAAGTAACAATAGCTAAATCAGGCTTACAATTGGATGGATTGGAATCCATTTTGTGGCTGGCAAATTTGAAGGAGAAGGAGCTTGGTTTGAGAATTGCAGGCTTATTGGAAAAGACTGAAAGGGACATGGATTCAAAAGATTTGGAGATGATAGAATTGATGAGTGATTGGACTTTCTTAAGAAGATTGATGGAGAATGGACTTATATTGAATCAAAAAACAATTATCAAGAGATGCTGCATTTCAACTTGTAGGAAAATTATTTGAACAACAAATGCTGGAGAAATATTTACAACAGAGATTTATGAATTTAGGGGGTGAGATGTAATTGTTGGAAAAGATCCCAATAAAAAATTTAAGAAAAAGTTTTATCATTAAGAATCAATTGAGGATATTTGATCAGAGATAACAATTGCAGCAGTTTATGGTAGATCAGAAGCTATTGACTTCTGATCTACCATAAACCATCGCAATCATTATCTCTGAATTAATTATCTTTGAGTTAATTACAATCTCTAAATTATCTCTACGAGTTAATTACAATAATAGATTGTTAAGGGAGGGCTTTGAAGTTTGCTGTTGGTTTTACCTGCTAACTATTTTTTATATATATAGTAGATTGATGCTAGGTCAAATTGGTTGGATAAACAGCTGCAAAAGTTCATAAATTGTGGACCTCTTTCGCAAGGGGGGGAGGAACTGTTATCCTTGAAATATATTTATCAGAATTCAGCGAGGAGCAGCAATCTACTGTATTTTTCGGACTATAAGACGCACCGGTGTATAAGACGCACCAAGATTTCGAAGAGGTAAGTAAGAAAAAAAAGTTTTTGTACTCCCCGGCCCCCAGCAGCACTCTGCAGGCCTCCAAAACCCTCTGCGCGCCCCGTTTTTTGCAAAAATGGGCCCGTTTTTCACCCGTTTTTGCGAAAAATGGGGCGCGCAGAGTGTTTGGAAGGCCTGCAGAGTGCTTCTGGGGGCTGGGGGAAGGCAAAAATGGGGGCATTTTTGCCTTCCCCCAGCCCCCAGGAGCACTCTGCAGGCCTCCCAAACACTCTGCGCACCCCGTTTTTGCAAAAAACGGGCCCATTTTTTGCAAAAATGGGACGCAGGGGCGGGGCTTCGGGAGGCCAAAAATGGCCAAAAAATATGGTATGTGTATGTTTTTTTAAGCACTTTTTAATGTCTTGTTTCATTTTGCTTTGTTCTTGCATTTTTGCTCGCTCTCTTCTGGAGTTTCTATTTTAATTTTGTGAACAAAATAAAAATTTATTGAAAAAAATGTCCCCTCAAGCTTTTCACATTTCCAACTCTGTTTTGAAATACTTTTGTACATTTTTGATAATTTCTCTGGTGTTGTATAACAAATTTAACCTAATAACTAATTTTATTTAAAAATTCTCTTAAATGATGACCCACTGTTATCTATTAGCACTTTAGTCCAAGCTAGGTATATAGTATAAGTCTTGACCTGATGTGAAGTGGCAAGTTGACGTTTAAAACCTTCAAGGTGAAAGTGTTGTTTGTCCTGAAACAATTTGGCATTCTGCCTACCCAGTAATAACTCTGAACAGGGAATAGCTCCTCCTGTAAAAGAAGACCAACAACTTGCTGGGATGCAGACAACACATACACAAATGATTAATGTCTGGTGAAAGAAACCAAGAATGACACAAGTAGTCACTCCAGAGCATTTTGTTGTTGCTTGCCTATAGACAGGAATCTTGCCAGACTAAAGCACAAATCTACGTAACTATTAGACAAACCTTATGAAAGATTAGGGAGGGTCCACCCTGTCACTCTTTCTACATGCCAAAGATTCCATGCTGAGCTGCCTCTTTGTTCATTAGAAAAGACCCCCTTCCTCTTGTGACTGTACTACATACTTTCACAGGAAAGCAGTCAAAACTAATCTCCTCCACAGAGGGTTTTAATTAATTTTAATGACTCATTCATTTAAATTGGGTGTGGTTGCTTAACATGGTAAATACTGCGATAGCATGGTGTTGGTTTTATTTATTAATGGATTTTTTTTGGTAAACTTCCAGGAGTTCATATGGAATTGGTGATATCTATAAGAAAATAAACCCAAGGAATGCTTTTAGATCCATTTATAAACTATTTTTTATCAGAAATTCATAATTCTAAAATGAATTGCTAGGAAATTTTATGCAATACAAAATTGCAGTCTGATGAAAAATGTGATACAGTAAGAATGCATTGGTTATTATTTTCTTCTTGCACTTCCTTCTTCATAACATCTCATGTCTGAGAAGATGTCAAAGAATTATTAAGCAGAATATAAAAGATAAAATGTTCAAATCAAATTTGACTTTTAGTGATTTAAATAAGTTGCAGGCAAGTACCTGTTCCTGTTCTTGGCACGTTCAGAAGTATCTCTTCCCAATCAAATTCAGAGCATTGTACAGTCCAAATCTATACTGCTGTAATTTTCCTTATTTTTAAGTCAACATATAAGCATACTAATTTTAAAAGTTTAGAAAGCACTCATTAGTTCATGTTCCATATAGAAACTATTGTTAAAAATACTGTGTCCTTCCCTTATAGATGAATTTTTGGTGGTAAGGAAAAAATAGAACAAACATTGGGAGAATAAGATTGTGGCAAATGGAAGATATGTCTATAACTTGCTACATCTTATGTATGAAGTAGGAAATTAATATAAAAACCTGATCAAACATTATACAGATAATGTTTATAGATAGTATTAAAAGGCAGAAAATTACAGTCTGCCCATAAAATCATACAGTAACATGAATAACATATTATTTGAAACAGATATAGGATTAAAGCATCTAAAGTTCTGGCAAAACATAAATGCTTGATAGTGAATCAAGTTTTCATTTTTCAATTTATCTTCAGTGATTCTGAAAATCTAATAAATCAATAATCCCAATCCTAGATTGATTCATTAGGGAGAATTATTTCATGTAGAAATATGGAAGCCCATAAGTACTACATAGAGTTATTGTATTTCACAAGCATAGAAATATGCTGTGATATAGATCATAAATACATATGGATACACTGTAATTTAGTGATACTTAAAATTGAATGCTGCTTCTAAAGAGTGTTCACTGAAATTATTGTACAAACAGGTGTTAGGTAAAAAGCCTAACAGTCACAGCTTCTCAGATGGTATTCACAAAAATCTTTCACCTCCTTACATTACAATCCATGAAACCTTTGCCTTCGGTGTTGTGATTTTGTAATACATTTATTAAATGTATATAGTCAGATGCACCATTTTGCACCTTGGTGCTTTCTTTTGGTTAACTGGAAACAAGAATTTTGTGCTAAAGAACTCAAAAACATTAATGTAAATTTAAATCCCATAAAGATGCATTCAAAAGAAAATAATCTCTCCCTTGATAGTCATATGTTTGACTACAATAGTTCAATAGAAGGGAAATAAAAGCTAACAAGTGGTAAACTCTATCCGGTGTTCTCAACAAACCCTATAGTATCTTAAACTTGGCTAAATGTATCTAAATAATGTCAGTACATTAAGACTCAACATGATATATGTATTCATCTGTTGTAAAAAAATTAATTAGTTCAGACCAACGGTGGGTTGCTCCCGGTTCGGCCCGGTTCTGTGACTGGTAGTGGCGGCAGAAGTCTCCGCCCAACCGCCCGGGATGCTTCTGCGCATGCGCAGAAGTGTTGCACGCACGCGCGAGCACACACACGAACCAGTAGCAATGGGTTTTAGAACCCACTACTGGTTCAGATTTACATAATTCAGGCCTGAATTGTTTGATTGGCCTCCAAGATTCTGAGACAGATTTTCTTGAACTTTTAAGATTGGATATTTTTAACAGTTTAGGTTAATCATCCTAGCAAATGTCTCTTATTAAGCAAAGTCCATTAATAAAGTAGTATACTTTATTTTGCAGTCTAGCCCTAGGCGCAGAATAACATTGGAGTTAACAATTTAGGAAGTAAGTTATAGCTCAAGAAAGCTTAAGCATTTTAATACAATATGTTAGTTCTTTAAAAGTTTTAAAAACCTTGCTAGTACCCTGTTTCCCCCAAAATAAGACATCCCCTGATAATAAGCCCAATCGGGCTTTTGAGTGCATGGCAATAAGGCCAAGCGCTTATTTCAGGGTTCAAAAAAATATAAGACAGGGTCTTATTTTCGGGGAAACACGGTAGTAGATATGATAGCACGTCCAATTCTTGGATGCATGTTGAAAATGTCTAAGAAGAAGATTATGGGAAAATGACAGGATAGCAAATGAATATTAGTCAAGCACAAACCATGATTTGCTACTGCTATTTGGGGGTTAAATGAGGGGCAAATGTGATGCTAAACTTTTTCTTAATCCTGATATATGTATATCAAAACCAGTTAAAAGCAATTAAAAAAATAAACAAAGGTAAAACAATATCACAAGGAAAATATTGCATAAAATGTAGCCAACATGCTGGCTGCCTATTACCAGGGCATCCCCAAGATTGAAAAGGTTGAAATTGAAAAGAATACATTTTGAGGGCTTTCCGGAAGTGCATGAGGATTGGGGTTAAACTGCTTCTGCATATTTAAATCTTCCTGATTAAAGGTAGTTAAGATTTACTGTATCCTATTGGGTGCATAATATAATTTTGTACTTTATTTTTGATGCACTAGGGGGAGCTTTTTTTTACTACATTTGGTTTGTAATTTCCGATTTCCTTGAATAGGAGAGAAATACTGGATTTTTGGCTTAAAGCTTCATATAATTTTAACATATAAATTATTTGTAAATGAACAAAAAGCAAAATGTAACAGTCTTATTGTTATAAAAGTATGTTTTGAGGTTTTTTAAAAGAACTTTGGTAATTATAATTGCCCTTGAAAATATTTAGTCCAGTCATGGTGAATTTTTGAGGCTTAAGCATTTACTCTTCACAAATGTAGCAGAATGTATCACGGCTGATCCAACATTGGCGAGACATTTCTGCTGTCATTAATCATCCTATAGAAAGTCTATAACTGACTTACTTGTTATGTAAATTACATGTACTGTACATAGACAATGCTAAACCTTGAAACAATAGCATCAAAATACATGGAAACCAGAGGTGGGTTCCTCCCGGTTTGGA
Source organism: Thermophis baileyi (assembly GCA_003457575.1). Classification (NCBI taxonomy): domain Eukaryota; kingdom Metazoa; phylum Chordata; class Lepidosauria; order Squamata; family Dipsadidae; genus Thermophis; species Thermophis baileyi. The sequence continues at coordinate 6,719,304 of QLTV01012198.1, read as the reverse complement.
CCGGTTCGCCTGAACCAGTAGCAACCCACTGGTGACATCACAGAGCCGGTTCAGTCGGTGCCGATCCATGGACGCCGCCATCTTTTTTTTTTTTGATTTTTTTTTGGGGGGGGGTTGGAATTTTTTTTTTTTTTTTTTTTTTTTTGCGTTTTCGCAGAAGCCGGGTTTTTGGCACCTTTTTTTTTATCTTTTTTTCTTCTGCGTATACGCAGAAGCCGAGTTTCCGGCACTGCTCATGCGTCGCCATCTTGTTTTTGGCTTTTTTTTTTTGGCACTGCGCATGCGTGTGCGCGCAAAGCGCGCGCGCCCATGAGGCGTGACTGCGCGGCACAGGAGGAAGCGAACCGGCAGCGAGGTAAATTAGAACCCACCCCTGATGGAAACTGATATTAATGAAATGAGTAGCATCTGTGCATGCAAACTGCTTTTGTAGCCTTTCCAAGAACCATCCAGTTCTATAAACGTTATGCAAATATGTCCTGAGTGCATGGCTGGACATGCATGAACTACATAAAGCACAACACAGGCAAAAACTGGTAAACTTAATATATATATATAGGTAGTCCTCAACTTGTAGCCATTCGTTTGATGACTGTTTCAAGTTGCAGTGGCACTGAAATAAAGTGCCTTACGACCATTTTTCGCACTTATGATAGTTGCAGCATCCCTGTGGTCATATGACCAAAATTCGTACACTTGGCAATTGACATGTATTTATGATGGCTACAGTGTCCCAGGGGGTCATGTGATCACCTTTTGCATTCTTCTGACAAGCAAAATCAATGGGGAAGCCAGATTCACTTAACAACTATGTTACTAATTTAAAAACTGTAGTGATTCATTTAAACGTGACAAGAAAGGTTGAAAAATGGGGCAACATTCACTTAACCACTGTCTTGCTTAGCAGTGAAAATGTTGGGCTTAATTGTGACCCATAAGTCGAGGATTACTTGTATAAGAAAAAATTACAAAAACAGATTTCTATTGAACAGTAAGTGATAGTTTAAACTACTGATTACTTTCATGATTACAGCCAAAAATCTGTAAGATACCCAAAAGTGTTTAGGAAGCAAAATCTTTGCTGTCCAGTATTATCAGAGAGAGATGATATCCTTTCTTATGAAAAAAGGGCAAAGTATTATTGTTATGTCCAGTGCCAGATGGGGCTAAACTTCTGCCCTGTGTCTCTATCATGGCACAGTCTATCCACATTCAGCCATATTGGTTTTCAGATCTGAATATATCATTTTCTACAGAAATCTAAATATATTTAATTGAATAGATTCGCAGACCAGAATTTTTTATGAAGAGACAAAATCAATACATAATCTAGATATTCAGGAGAGAGAATGGTAACTCATCCTGAATTAATGAGAAATAGAGGTAAATGGATGGGTGAAAACATTTTTTCCAGTTTTTCGGGCATAAATAAAAGCTTAGAAGTGAGACAGTAACAGGTGGAACGTGAAAATCCTGGACATTCATCATTGCATTACTCAAAAAAAATCATTTTCTTTTGTATATTTTAGTTCATATTATATCTGAAATTCTGCCTTTTAAAGTCATTCAACTACTTTTACTTTTAAATTCATTCATATTTCTTTATTTAAATGCCACAATTGATTAAGAAAGTTGAAAGTTTCTGAATTAAAAATGAATGACCAAAAGGAAGGAAAATTTATATTAGAAACAGAAGTAATTCTGTAGAAAAATATAGACAGGCCATTTTTAACCATGGAATCAAACAAAAGCAGAACCAAAACCTAAAATATTTTTTCCTGAAGTGAAAAAAATTCCAGAATTCACTTCTGAACTTCTCTATTCAATTGGATCAGAATTGCAGATTGAAAGCAGGTTTAGCATAGGTATTCAAACAAATAAATACTTCAAGGGACAATACTTTCCTTAGAATCAGAATTTATATATAAAGTAAATCAATATCTGGATGTTTATTTACTTTGAATATCTGCAGGGTTTTCTGTTTTGCCCTCTTCAAAGGAAAGTACATATCCTGATGTCAATGTATAGTAAGTATATTCGTCATTTTATCACAACATAAAAACCCTAATTGCTCCCAGTCACTAGGCTTCCAGTTTGTGCCTGCAGGGCATGATGGTTGATCTATATTGTGAAGATCATTTTAGCAGTCTTCTCAGCCATTGCAAAGGAAGCTAGGAAGTTATCACTTCCTGTCTCACTTCCCTTTTCTTTGTCTTGCGAGCTGAAACAACAAGAAATTTTTATAACAGTCCACAAACAATTTCAGGAGAGGAGTGAAATTCAGTAATACAGTAGATTGTTCCACAGCATTGGCCCTTACCATGGAAGCCACAGAAATTGCTGTTGATGTTAGGTGCATCACGTGGGGTGAGGAAGAACCTGTAAGAAGACCCTTGGAAAAAATCTGGAAACAGAGGACAGATTACAGAGGAGGCAATCTAGTAGGCAACTTGGACTCAGGGCTTTGTATACTGATGCAAGCTTATTTATTTGTTTACAACAAAGAAAGATTAGCTTGTTCAATTATTAACACACGAGCTTTGTTTCAAACACTGCTTACACTCAGTTACAGCATGTTAAGATCTCTTAGCTCCCTTTGCCCAAATGTGCAAAGAGACCCTGTATTTAAATACTTCCATGTGAAATAGAACTGAGCTGGTTGGTTAGTGGGCTGAACCAGTTTGCAAAGCAGAAGTGGTTAGAAAAATATTAAATAAACAAAACTCCAAACGATCCCGAACTTATGATTTAACTCCTTTTTTTTTTTTTTTTGCATCAGTGTTTTTATGACTTGCAACTCCTGCTCAATGAGCAGATGGCAGTCATGGCTAGGAGAGCCTTTGCACAACTTCATTTTGTGCACCAGTTGCAGGCTCTCCTGGATCAGGAGGACCTGTGCTCAAGTCATTCAAGCCTGGCTCATCTCATGTCTGGACTACTGCAATGCGTTTTACATGGGGCTACCCTTGAAGAGCATTCAGAAGCTACAACTGGTGCAGAGTGCAGCGGCGCAAGCAGTCTTTGGGGCCACTAGAATGGCCCACATTATACTATTGTTCAGTGAGCTACACTGGCTGCTGGTTTGCTTCCAGGTGCAATTCAAGGTGTTGGTTATTACCTATAAAGCCCTGCATGGCATGGGTCCAGGTTATTTACGAAACTGCCTTATCCTAATGGGACGGGCCTGCCCCACCTGTGCCGGCAGAGGATACATGCTGCAGATCCCACCAATCAAGGGATTTCAGCTGGCAGAATCCAAGGGAAGAGCCTTCTTTGCCATGGCCTTTCAAACATTTTACTCCTCGGGGTAAGATCTGCTCCCACCTTCTGACCTTCCATAAGGGTCTGAAAACCAGTTGGCGTGGAGCCCCAGTGGGGGACGCTACACTGGAGGTGGTTGATGGACTAATAATAGATCACTCATCTCCTGCACACCTTTTTCTCTACCTCCACATTTTTTACCTTAATTTATAATTTTATTGCCACATACCGGTATATTTGTATTGTTTACTGCCTTTAACTGTAACCTACCCAGAGTCACCTTGTGGCTTATAAATAAAATAAATAAAAATAAGTACGTGAAACACATTTAAATTTGTCTCACTAGATCAAACTGAGTATCTGTTTTTCCCACCAAGCTTAAGTTGTTAAGAGGCTCTGGTGGTTCATAAGTTACGATTTATCTAAGTATCTTTGTATTCAAGAATATAGTATCTGAGGACCTGAAAGCTTGGTTTAGCTATCATACCATTTTCCCTGTGTCCAATTTTGGAAGCCATCTGAGCTAAAATCCTACACCATGTGCAAACTGTACAACTTATGCATCAATGAAAAACGTTTCTTTCTACTGTTGTTAGGTTTATAAGAATTTCACAACTGGCAGTTTTCATCAGGCTGGGGTTGGGTACAGCCATTTTTGGAGAAAGAGCCATTGTGAATCATCAAAGGCCATCAGCCAAAGCTGAAATCAGGCCTCTGGATGCTGATGGCACCAGGCTCTGAATTGCTGCTTTGTTTCTCTTATCATAGCAACTGTAGGACTGGACCACTGAAATATGTGCTTTCCCTGTTGAAATTCTCACAAATCTATCTGATGAGGCAATACTTTACAGAGCTCTTCTGACCTGTTTATTGTTATTTTATAAAATCAGGCAGAATTCTTCGGGTGGAGAAGAGAAAATGAAAGAAACACAAAGATGATTGAATTTAAGAAATGTGTATTAGGCTTTTGGCAGCAGAGAATGAGTTTGGTGTAGTAGCTAAAATATCAAGCTAGAAACCAAGAGACTGAATTCTAATCCTGCTTTGGGCATGAAACTAACTGGGTGATCTTGAGCCAGTCACTTTCTCTCAGCCCTAGGAAAGAGACAATGGCCAACCACTTTTGAAAAACCTTGCCAAGGAAACTGCAGAGACTTGTCCAGGCAATCTGAGAATCAAACATGATTGACAGGAAGAAAAAAATTGAAGAAATACCAAAAATTGTAATACAAAGAACCAACAATAATTTTAATAAACATTAGGCGGTAAAATATTATTTAAAAAGAGATGCCTTGCTGATAGTTGAGATAGACAGTTATATAAATTCAATCAATCAATACAATCTAATACAGGTAAGGTAGAAAATCTTCCCATCTCAATGCAGGGAATTCTACATACAGATTAATGCTACTAAATAAGTTTTTCCATAATTTGCCATCAACTGTCAACATTATAGTTCTGTGAATTCATCGTTTAGTAATACACATAAGAATCTGTAAAATAGGAATGATTTTAATTCTACTTTGCTTGTTAATCATTTCTGATAATCTCAAGAGTATCAGTTTACTGCATGTTCATCCAAAATGGTTGGAAGTGAATAATAGCATGTTGGCTTGCTTGATATGCTCTAGATTCTAGCTTGCATAGAATATCATGTGCATGTAAAATGCTTAGAGCATGCTGGGCTTTGGTTGTACTTATACCAGATGTGCCAAAACTGATTGATACTGTCTTTACTATTAGTGGTGAATGTTGCACATGTCAGATATACAACCAAAGCTGTTAATTTAACTTACACCTTTTTTGGCTTACTAAAAAGCATTAATTGAAATTAATGCATCATGATGGACAACAAGGTTAATATCTATGGGTACATCTGACCATATCAGATAGAAGGTGGCAACTGGTAATATGATAGCTAAAGACCACAACTTAAAAGAAACGAAAGAGGAAAATAATATGCTATGTGTCTAGGAAACAAAGAGAAAAGAGAAGGCTGTAACAGATCTGAAGTAAAGTGTTATGATCTTGTTATGTTGATCATAAAATGGAAGAAACCAAGAAAATTGGTTTCATTAACAAACATTAGTGGCAGAGAGCATCACACTGAGCCAGAAGCAAATTTCCTGAGAACTTCTTCCAATATCCCGTGGCAGTAACTGTACTTCATGTCAAACCACTATGAGTCATCATCACTGGTTGAAAATTCTGTGTATTTCAGTCTCAATATATCTAGGGAGTGCCCAGCTGCTTTAGAAGGCAAAGAATTTTGTATGCAGATGGCAAGGATATATGAGATGGAGTGGATCTATGCAGCCATCTCTTACATTTACCTTTTCATCAATCCAATTACTAATATTTCTTAGTAGTATTTTCAATATTCTTCCTCCCAGCCCATGTATCAAAATTCTTTCTATCATCCATCTATCATCTATCTATCTATCTATCTATCATGCCTGTCTGTATGTCTGTGTCTATCATCTATCTATCATCTATTTATCAATCTCTATCTACTATCTCTATCTATCATCTATCTCTATCTGCCATATCTATCTATCTATCTATCTATCTATCTATCTATCTATCTATCTATCTATCTATCTATCTATCTATCTATCTATCTATCTATCTATCTATCACTTTTTATCTATCCATCTATCTCAAAATTTCAAAATTCTTTCTATCATCCATCTATCATCTATCTATCTATCTATCTATCTATCTATCTATCTATCTATCTATCTATCTATCTATCTATCTATCTATCTATCTATCTATCTATCTATCTATCTATCTACCTACCTATCTATCTATCTATCTATCTATCTATCTATCTATCTATCGTACTCTAGGTGAAATGAATCCTGGTTCTTCTAGAGTTAAATCTTTAAAATTAGGTCTTGCTGAAAGAAAGCTGGCTTGGTTTCCTAGCAACCACTGCATGGGATGCTACTGTCATTCACTGGATACTTCCCTGGAGAGTCAACCTTCTGCTCATACAAAACAGGTTATGATTGGGTAGAGATGACATCACACTATTTGACAAGAGATACAAATTGTTCCAAAGGCATCTCTGAATGCAATGACTTTCAAACTCATTCAAGAAGAAATCTTTTTGTTTTAAATAGCTTTCCGTAATGCAATGATCTCTTGAAGTTTTGGACTACAGTTGCCTCAGGGTTGGAGAAAAGCTTCTGGATTCATAAAGCAAAATTTCTGTAAAGGTATTGTTCCATCCTTGAGAGTCTTCATTAGTTTAGCTAATCTTAGCAAGGGAATCTGTAGAAAGAAAGGTGAGTTAATAGTTGTGACACAACTATTATTGGTGACATAAGTACAGATAGTGAAAGAATATTTTTCAGACATCCAATTTGTTTCCACGTTTCAGGACATTTTTGAATGAATACAAGTCCTGTACAAATGTCCTGTATGTTAAAGGAGGCAATGTATATGTAGGCAAAGCCATACTTCTCCATCTTGGGTGGAGTCTTCATTCATGCTGGGTAGTCCTCGTCCATTCAGTGTGAGGACCGAGTCTGTTCTTCCTCTTTTTTTGCTGGGTCCGCCCACTTGGCGCCCAGTTTAGACTCGGTCCTCAGAGAGAACACTTGTGGCTACCTAACTCCCTTCCTGAATCTGCTTCATCGGAGAAAGAGAGCGTGAGTCGGAACCCTGGGGGGGGGGGAAGTTCTCTTCCCCTTTGCAAGGAATTTCTTTCTCTTTTCCTCTCTCTCTCTCTTTCTTTCCCTTCTTAACCTAAATCTAAGGGGACCAATTTTAATTTTTTGTTTGTTTGTAATATTGAGTTGGCCTGAAGAGAACAGCAGGTATATTTTTGTTTTCCC
>QLTV01012198.1:6655103-6707682 GCA_003457575.1 Thermophis baileyi | reverse complement strand
ATATTTTTTACTTTTAAAAAACATTTTAATTTTTAAAAGTCATGAAATGGGGCGTTGGTCTTACCTGATACGCCTCTTCTCATCAGGAGGAGCCAGCAGTCAGGATGGGCTGTCCTTGTCCGTCAGCAACGAGGACCGAGTCAAATCTGATTGTAGCTGGATCCGCCCCCTGGTTACCCAGTTCTGACGAATCCGAAGAGAAGACTCGGCGCGGCCAAGAAATAAAAGGTGCACCCAGCGACGGGTGAGCTCACACCCCAACAGAACGGAGGCCGGTCCAAAATCGCAAAAAAAAAAAAATCCAAAATCCAAGCAACGACGTGGGAGAAATCCAGAAAAGGAAGCCAGGCCAAAAACAAAGGGTGGGACTGACTGCTGGCTCCACCTGATGAGAAGAGGCGTATCAGGTAAGACCAACGCCCCTTTACTCCTTAAACCAAGTTGTGCCTCGTATGATTAGGGATTAAAATAATGCGAAACAGACATAGACTCCTCTCTTGCAGAATATAAATATTTCTTCCCCCCCCCAACTTCTAAAATGTCTTTTTTTCCAATCTGGAATTGTCCAGATGTGATGAACTTTATTTCCTACAGAAAAATGCTGCTGAATTATGGGAGTTAAAGTACAACAAAACTGCAAGGCACCAGATTGAGGAAGGCTCTTCTACAAGCTTCCACATTATTTAGGATATCCATGAACCTACCTATAAACTACCTCTCTTCTCCTAAAATGCAACTTCATTTAAATTAACAGACATTGGCGGCAAGTTGATGTTGAGAAGCTAGTTTATACAACTTAGTTTTCATAAAATGTACATGTAGTCAAGTAATTGGAATGGATGTTAAAGCCTTCTCCAGCATTCAGAGATGACTGAAGTTTGCAAATTCCCAACTACTTTTTCAATTATGGATTTGACAGCATGCAATGAGGAGGCTGCTTAAACTCTGGATTTCTCTATTTCCCATCACAAGTTATAGCTGGGTACTCCCCTTTTGTGTGGATGTTGCAGTGTTGATCACCAATATTTCCATTTATAAGGATCTCAAAGGAAAGGGACTAGGAAAGCATATGGCTTAAGAACAGGGACATTGCCACTGCATTACTAAAAACTTTAAATTTAGGTGGCCATCATTGCCTTTAAACATGTATTTATCTTACTCATCTTTCCTTCAGAAATTTGAAGTGCTGAATATAGATCTTAGCCCACCCGTTCTAATTATCTTAGCAGCAAACTTGTACAATAGGGTAAGCTAAGTGTAAATTACTGGCCCAAAAATCATTTTGCAAGGTGGATGATTGGGTTGATTTGAATTTATTTCCCAGTTCTACACCAATACTCTAATCATTGCTCACTGCTTCATGTGACTGCATACCATAATCTGAAGCAGCCAGCCGAATTAACGATGTCAACAAATGTAATAAAACTCTGAAGGCTTCTAGTATTAATCTAACTTTCCAAGGTCTCATCATTTTACTTCTCCTTATGACAATCCTGTGTTCCTCCACATGAGAAACAAAAGCAAGAAGCAGCACAAAACTTTGACTCTAATATTTGTAATGGAATTTCAGCATATTGCAGGAAAAAGTGAAGTGATCCCTTGAATGACAATTGAAACCATCAAGAAATCACCAGATGTTCTTCCAGCATCTGTCACCTCCAAACTGTCTTTTATATTATTGAAAGAAGTTTTACAGGGAAACACATTTCCTATATACATGAAATTAGAACCATAACTTTTTGTGTCTGCATGCAAGTGAATAGTGGCTTTTTAGTAACTGCAAGAACAGAGCAAATGACAGAGAAAAATGAAGGGTCAAGAAGCACGCAACCAAGAATTACCTTCCATATGGGTGTCACACGGTAGCTAATATGCAAAATTTGTAAAGTCCAGTCCAGTTCCCACATCCTAAATTTTTTGGTAAGGGGGGGGTGCCTTTGAGTCATTGTTGAGTCCTGGCAACTGCTTTGAAAAGTCCCTGCCATTTTCTTGGCAAGATTTCAGAAGTGGTTTGCCATTGCCTTTTTCTTAGGAGAGAGAATGACTGGCCCAAAGTCACCCAGCTGGGTCCCCCCAAGGAGTTCACAGTCTCCTGGTTGCTAGCCTTAATCACCACACCAAATGGTGTTCCCTTTCTATGGAAAATATAAAATATAAGTTTTGCTCTATTATCCAAAAGGCAAAGAAATCCATTACTCCAAAGTGTTATAAAACAAAGTTTATTTTGAAATACTTTATCATAATGAATTGCATCTCTTTGGTAAAAATAAACTCCATCAACATTTTAATTAATAGAGGTTAGCATACAAAACATTTTTAAACCAGGTCAACTACTAAATGGGGCTCAAGGAATTTCAGGTTAGAAAGGGGTTAATCTACTGGCAGAGTTAGTCTCAGTCAATCCAAGAAGTTGCAGGGGCAGGTGGTGGGGAGAAACAGCTAATGTAGATTTAAAAAAAAAATTGCTTACTTTGATCTGAAAGCATTCTTACAATTTCCATTTTTAATAAATAATAGTTACAGTGAATTGGCAATTGTAAATGGTCTATCACTACAAGATGGCAATGTAATACTTTTAAATTATACACTTTAAGTCTGGAAAAAAATACACTTCTAAAAACAAATCTTTTCTTGGCACTGGCAGTTAAACTGTGGAGAATGTGCTTTTTCAAATAAATGGCAGGTACAAGATTTTTAAAAAATACTCTATTCCTTTTTCAATAAATATTTTGACTACCCCATCATTAGCATTGCAGGGTGTGCTTTGCTTTTACTGTCGTATTTGCTTTAGCCAAATAAAGAAGCTGCAAACTGTTCCAATGCAAAGTTGGGCTTTTCTAAGGAAGGCTGCCTGCACTTCTCACGGAAGCTATAATTTAGCTCCAGAATATGAAATGGAGAAAGATTTGCACAATACTGACATCAGCTTCTACCTCAAGAACAGGTGGGTCTCCCGCAGAAAGCCCTCCATGCTAATTTTTAGGAGTTGAAGAGGATCAGGTAATATTCCACTATCACCTCTTTTTTCCCTGAAGCTAAACTAATTTTCTGAAAGGAATTTACCTTAAAAAAAAAATTAAAGGTAAGATTACACTTTGCATCTAAAACAAAGCATGTCCATCATATATGCTTCTCCTGACTATGATGTATACAATCACTGGCCAAGGGCCACGATCTGCACACACCTCCTCACAGGTAGTAGACAACATTATAGAATGCATCAATGCAGCCTGACCAAGAGCAAATTATTCCATATGTTAATAGGGCACAGACTGGCTGGCCTAGGGATGTTCTCTGTGCAGCAAGTATATGTCACACATATCAGTTCCACACTATTAAATCACTGCAACCGTCCTTAGCCTTTTTTTCCCCTCCCAAGAGATATAGCTATGCTGACTAGGACTACTACGAGTTTGTAGGACCAGCACAGTTAATCTAGCACATCCTGAGATGCATGCAATGGTGCTAAATTGTTCTATTTCCCTTTCTTCTGAAATGTACAAAGCCATTAATATATGTGTAGCCATCCCAAATTCCCAACGTAGGTTCTTTTTTTTTTTTTTTAAGCTAATGCATCAGGAAGGATTCTAGGCTACTAGTTTTCTATGTGCAATAATTATTATTTCACAAAGCCAGACTTAAGAGTAGATAACTCTATTGCTGTTCCTTACTGAACATCCACAGAGGGTGCAGATACATGCTCCATCCACATCACAGCTACTTCACAATAATAGATCTCTAACCTTGCTGATCAGAACCCTGGCCATTCCCATTTGTTCTGGGCTGACCCTAGAGCACACAAATTTTAGAATGGAGAGAGATGCATGATTGCAATAAAAGCATCCCAATTTACTAACCAAATATCCTAGCACCATCTGGATGTGCTTTAGACACGGGGTCCCCAACCGGGTTGTGTGAGCTGAGGGCCAGCATGCGCAACTCAACTTACAAGAGTGGCGGGCCAGCGTGCACACGGCCCAATTCCCCTTCCCCCCACCAGCCGGGCCCCCAAGCTGCAAAGGTTAGGGACCACTGTTTTAGACATACCAGAGCTAGGTAACCTTAAGCAAAGAAAATGAGGACTTCCCTGCGAAGATATGAAAACACTTATTTCTCTTTGAAAATTAGAACAGTAAGTTCAGTGTGGATTTTGGCCATAGGAAGACACATATAGTTGTGAATACGGCTAGTAAAGGCAAAAATAATAATAATGCAGCTTTTCCCCATATCCACAAGAACTTGGATATGGCAGTTCCCTTCTTCATGGAATTTCCACAATGAATTTAGAGATGAATCGAATCTAACATATTACAATATGTTGTTCTACCTATTCTAGAGAAAGTACATGTGTAAATCCCTGCTTGGGATCTCTTCAAAATGGGAGAAGGTGGGGCAAGATGTCACATTTTTGCAACTCAAAAAGCACCATGCATATAGTAAACAAGCATATGAGGAGGAAAAATTTAAACCTCTCTCCAATATGCTATTTGCCACCTGCACATATATTACTTCCCATTTATAGGCAGAAATTGTACAATCAGAGGACTTCCCAAAGTCATGCTATGTAAGGTAACTAAGATTGCAAGCATCTACAATCGTAGCTCTTTAAATCTGGGCTTTCTGAAGCATCTGTTCTCACCAAATGCTTTTATTGCTCTGCCTTTGGACTTGAAGACCAACAGGGAAAGTGCTACCAATGTTAATGATCACTATACATTTTCTATCATAGAGGTGACACCAGACTTTTTCGCAATGGGAGGACACTGAAAAACAATTGTGCACATATCAACTTTTGTCTGGAGAAAAGAGACTACAAACAAGACTTTTAACAGGTCAAATGTAAGACGACAAACCTGAGCAAAGGAGCTCTTAGAGAAAGTAGCCTCAAGCATGAAAATCTGGCCAATATGTATTGAGAACTGAAGTCAACTTTTCTCAACTTTCAAGAGATAAGACCCAAAGAAACACATTTCTTTATAACCATATTACCTGCATTGCTATGGAAACAAATTTCACATCACGCAAGTTATTAAACACACATTTTGGACAAATGTTAAATGGGACATCTCTGCACAACATACAGGACTTAAAATGTGCCTCGGCACTTAATATACAGGCTTGCTTATAAATTTGTGAGTGGTGACTTTATATTAAATCCCCATGCTGTAGGTGCTCTCTGGATCATGTATATAGTACAATATTCTTCACTTATCCACATGTTACCACATAGAAAACCCCATTTCATAGGAAGGACATATGACTAGAACCATTCAAAAGGTCAGATGAGAATTTTGCTTTCTATGAATTGATGTAAAAGTCTTCAACTCTCCCGTGATTTCTAAGGTGAGATTTTTGTGAATCAATTCTACCCAGTAACAACCTGATTACTGAGCAATTATACAGTATTTTACTTTCTATTTATTGACTGCTTCTTTTATTTAACGTAGGTACATTTTGGCAGAAAATACCATACTTCTCAAGCATACGAAGAGCCTTAAATAACCCTGACTTAGCATGTTTGCAGGGCATTCTAGGCTTCCACATGCTATCTTTTACAAATGTAAAACCTAGTAACACTGTGAGTTATTTTTTGTAGTAGTCATACAATGGAAGACCCTATTCAAAGAGGGGCAAATATTATTTGACAGCAAATAAAAACAATATATTGAAAGCAACTTTTAATCCATAGGTCTTTTTCCAATTCTCAATCACTATGCTGTGTGGAACTCGCAATATTGATTAATGAAATAAAAAAACCAGGAAGTTATACAAAATCTATCAGACTTGGAAGTAGACCCCTACATTACTCCTTCCTTAGTAAAACCTAATCAGCAGGTTATTTCAAAAGTGATTCTGGCAAGCAGGCAGTTTTTCACCAATCCATGAGAATTTCTAGATTGAAGAGCTGAAGCAGACAATATACAGAATGAGCACCATTTGTGTTTAAACTTGACATCAAAGAAAGTTGTCTACAAACAGGTGAGCGTGCAAACATCCATGCATTAGATTTTTGTTTCTGTCTATAAAATAACAATGTGGTTACAAGGTTGACTCACTTATAGGTTGCTATCATTTTAACAAAAAAAAAATTATTCTGAAATACTAAAAACTACATAATTTCTTACAAACTTAAGGCCTACACCAGGGAAATCTCTGCTGATATTATTCTAATAGCACTGTCCTGGGTGTGCTGGGACTGCAAATCTCAAAATTTCCATTGTTCATGGTGCCTGGGAATTCTGTGACTTGCAGTTACACTACAGCTGGATGTTGCCAAATTAAGGGAAGCTGTAACAGTAGCAGCATTCAACAAAGTAGGGCTGTGCGGTGCTTTGCATTCTAAGGCAAAAAAAGCACATTGGAGCATATGGGGTGTGAACACTACATCTCTCTGCTTTTTTTGCTAGCTCAAAATACCTGCCAGTTGATAAATGTGATTTAAGGGATTGTAGATAGGTGCGATGTGATTGTCCCCTTAAGCTCCAAAGGACCATTTTGCCTTTGAATCTAAAACTCTACACAAGCCTACAATAAACCTCAAGGGGGGATCGCTCCTTTTAGTTCTGGAGCTCTTATAATCAGTCCAGTTAGGATCACTGGAACCTGGCTAAGGCATTGAACTCCTACAGAACATTTAACAAAAATTACAGTGACAGAGTTTTTAGCAGATATAAAGAGACAGTATGCAAGAAAAGGCAGTGAAGTTAAGTCCCAGACATTTACATCTTTGACACTTTTGTCAAAGCAGCTCCATGTCATCAGTAGAAATATAATGTACAACTCACAAGAATGCAAAATGCAGAGAGGTAACAGGCAGATTTGCTTAAAGGGCGACTAGCGGACTCTCTTCCCTTCATTCTCAAAAGCATGGAAAATGTGCAGATGAAATGCCATTTGTCAAGCTGCTTTCCAAACAAGTTATGCTTTGATCATTATGCAACATTCAAGACATGCACAGGACACAACAGCCCCAGCCTGTAGCATGCAAACATTTCTTCCACAAGTGACCACTGAAAAGTAATGGAATTGCATTAATAGACTGTAGCCCAAGACGGCTGTGCCAGCTTGGAGATTCCTGTTTTTCTGAGTTAAGCTCATTGTTTCCAGTGCTGTTTGTTCCAACCAGGGACGCTTGCCACATGACTCCAAATCATCAATATGGCTGATGGTAACAACAAAAAGATATCTGGATGATAGTTTGGCCCTGTACTTCAGACTAATTATCCCACAGGCAAATAACTGCCCCTATTCCAACTGTGTATTAGCATCCAATCAACACAGCAGTGTTAGTAGCCCTATGTCCTCTCTTATGGCCCCCAGAATTGAGAAGATGCACAACTGTTTCTGAATAAATGCCTAGGAGAGACAGAAGTCCACAATTTTAGAAGTCCGCATCTGGATACACTTCCAGAATTTGAATTCCCCAGTACAGTGCACAGAAACAGGTAATTCTCGTATTACATGGTCCATGCACTGTAAATATTATGTTCTGTGCAACTGTCACGCTGCATCTGGACTTATCTCAGAATTCAACAGGGGAGATTATATTATTGCTGAAATAATAAGATATAAAACACAAACAAAATCCATCCCATCTCCAAGAAAAATGGAGGCTGCCAGGAGTGGACAGTATCTATCTGTAAGTTTCCTCTGTTGTTTCTAGGAATGCTGGGTTAAATCAAAGCAAAACTGAAAACTGCAGGGTAGGCTAGGAAGTAGTCTGTTAGAAAGCTGCCACTGAAAGCCCTTGTTCTCACACAGGTGATACACAGCTGAACTATACTGCTGCAAAAAAAGAAGAATCTCTCATGATCATCCCATTATAATTTTTAAAAGCTTTACTCATAAAGAATCAGGGAGAAGATTAGTCTAGAATTGTTCAGCCAACAATGACTTTTCAATGCACTTATTTCTGTTGCATATGGAATATAATTCCATTATGGTCTGCGAGGTGATGTGCTAGAGCCCCCAAAACAACTCTTAGCTTATGAAGAACTACCTTAACCTAAACAAAATTAAAGTTCTCTGTGCAATGGTCATTTGCAATTGAGCAGTCACTCTTTTGCACATAATTTAGATACCAAGACAGAAAGAAGGGCCTCGGATTTGCAAACAGATGTATACACCATTGATCCAATATATAATAATTACAATTAACACAAACACAAGAGAAAGAACCAGCTCCTTACCTTGTGTTAAAAATAGGAAGAAAATTCTAATTACCCATTTAAGATCCCACTCTCAAAAATAGGAAGATTCACATGTTGTATCTCTCCCCTACCCATCAATTTTATAATTGCAAACACCAGTCAACCTGCAACTGATTATCATGGCAGTTTTATACCATTCATGTAATCACAGACCCTTGGCTTTAAGTTGAGGAAATCAGTTAACAATGGAAGCTAAAGCTGAAGGCTATAAAAACATGTCTTTATGTGTCTTGCTTTGCATTCTATATCACTAAAAAAATGGAGACAGTTTGGACCCCATAAGCAGTGAAAAATGGGGACATTACCTGCTTAGTTGCCCAATTTCAGATGGGCCTCTACACCTTTAGGACTACCAGATTCATGCATACTGAGCACCAACTGGGAATTAGATATATATACCGCATTTCCCCGAAAATAAGACCCTGTCTTATATTTTTTTGAACCCTGAAATAAGCGCTTGGCCTTATTGCCATGCACTCAAAATCCCGATTGGGTTTATTATCAGGGGATGTCTTATTTTGGGGGAAACAGGGTATGTGTTGTTTGCTTAATTTTTATCACCCCATTCTGAGGGCTAAGAATCATATAATTTACGCCTATTTTGCAAATAATGAAATATATTTCATTTACTCAGTATCTAATCCTCAGAACTAGAAAGACAGAGATTTTTCCTTAGTGTGATTAAACTCTTTGCATCTAGCCTCTTATTCTAAAGTACAACATACAAAAACCTGGTAGGCCTAGAAACTGAAGAGGCATATTGGCAAATGGCAAGCAATTCTCTTCTCCACAATATACACATTTCTTAAAGAATCCCTTGTGCATAGGACAATTCATTCTTCCAATTATCTGTTGTACCCTCTACATGTCACACCTTTAGCACCTTTAGCCAATGATATCCATGTGAATCAATCATTCCAATGATAATAATGAATATTCCATTTCCTTACAATTATTGAGACTTCCTCATCCGTTTCAACACAATTTCCATTGGCCCTTCAACGCACAAATTAATTGCTCTTATAATTAAAAATAAAAACAAAATTTTATAAATGGCAAAATTATAATCTGCAAAAATTAAGAACAAACAAAAAGTCCTTTTATGGCTTTGATCTCCCTTGCAAAGGGTAAAAGGAGGAATATTGCCAGCCTAAAAAATAAAACATGTATATAGATATAGATATAGATAGATCAATTATCTTCACACCGTGTTGTCATTTTTTTTCCTTCTCTTCTGGGCATGGCTCTTTGCAGTACTTATTAGTGAGCCGAGACAAGTGCTGATCCCAGCAAGATGAAGAAGAGAACCAGCTGCCTCTTTGAGTTCGTCATCAATTTCTTGGCAGAGTTCCTCCAGGACCTTCTGATGAGGTTGGGCCTCATCTGTGATACTGACACATGGCTGTGAGGTATAACCACTGTCTGCCAGAGAATCATCATCATCTTCGTTGTCATCTGTGTCCACTTCACTTTGAAATCCTTCACTGCCATCACTCCCTGTCCGGGTGGCCTCTGAGACAAATTTGTATACATCATCGACAGAGGACAGGGAAGACATGCTAGAGAGCGATGCGCAACGCTGTGCAGCCACACTGCTGGCGCTGTAATTGTGGTCCTCCTTGGGGTCAATGTTAGGGACTGCTGGATCACTCTCTTCCTGGGTGTGGTTATGGAATGTGCTACCATATTTCCTTTTCTTGGAGAGCTTGAGGGAGGGTGGCTTTTCACCTAAGAAAAAAACAAAAATCTTCTGAAAACTCAAGGGAGACAATGAGTCCAATAAACATGTTTCCACGTTGAAAGCACCAGGAAGGGATTCAATTAAAACCCAGCTCAAGAATAGGAATGAGATCCTTTCTTTCCCTGTGTTTATTTCTTAGCTGGAATTTTAGATCATTCATTTAAATCAACGAAGTGTTCTCTAAGGGTGTTGGACTTCTACTTCCCCAGACAGCGTGTATAATAGTTCTGCCGCCTGAAGGATTATGGAAATTGAAGTTCAATTTATGGACAGCGTCAGGTAGGGAATATGTTGCTATGTTATTTGATTGATCTCCCTCTCTCCTTCATCACACACAACCTCTTCTTTCCCCCTTTCATTTTCTGATCCTCTTTTTCTGGTTTCCAGGGCACTGACTGCATATTTTACCATCCCAACTCCCCCATCCCCTTCCTCGGTGCTCAATGAATTTTCACAAGTTCCACTACCACTTTATTTGAAAATTGAACCTAATCATAGTATTAATAATTCTGCTCAGTCTGGAAGCAAGTGACTTACTAGACATGCATGTAATATTTAAGAACAGACCCAGTGGATCTAACTAGCAAAGGGATGGGCAACCATCTTTCTCTCGCTAGCAGCATCTTATCAGGGACAATATTTGGGGGGTAATATGCTGATTGAGACCAAAGCTTTAACTGTAAGTGGATAAGGATCTCAATCCCTTCCTCTTTAAATTGTTCTGACCCAGCTCCCCAAACACGACAAACCCTCTGAAGTTAACTCAAAGATTCCTTTATTAGGAGCACCAACAGTCCCCGCAAAAAGTTTCTCTCTCACCGCAGGCTAACAAGTCCGTCCAGCCGGGAGATGAATAGTTGTCTGCCACATCTATTCATCTCCGCCCCCTGCCTTTTATCTCCAGAGCTAGGGTGGGGCTTCGCTAGCAGCGGTGGCTCTTCCTTCCCAAGGATCGGCCCACGGATTTCCACTGCTCTCCTCTCCTCTGCCTTCTGCGCACCCACGCGTCAGGCACTGGACCCAGCTGTTCCTCCTCTTCCTCATCAGGCACCTCCAGACCTGGGGGCTGTTGACTCTCCATCTGAGGGCTGACGGACGGCCCAGGCTCCGCCTCTGTCTCTCTCTCTGCCAGCTCTATTCCCGCTTCCCCCTCGGAGCTCCCAGGTGGCCTTGATGCTGACCTGACTCCTACACCTCCTCCTCCTCTGATTCAGCTGCTGGAAGGGCTGGCGGCCCACAGGCCACAACAGAAATTTTACACACATACGCACACATCACTCTTCCAATCAATAGATTGCATGGAAATATTGTAAAACTTTATTGGCAGTGTAAATGAATCTCTTGCAGATATTCTGAAATATAGGTAATCGTCAACTTACAACCACAACTAGACACTGGAATTTCTGTCGTTAAGTCATTGCAGTCATAAGTCAAGTTGGATCTGACTTTATGACAATTTTTATGGTGGTCATTAAGCAAATCCAGCTTCCCCAATAGGTATTTATTGCCAGAAATTGGCAAAAGGTTAAACGTAAGCCAGTTGCCAAGCACCTGAATTGAATTCACATGATCACAGGGTGGTGCAACAGCCATAAGTGTGAGTACAGATCGTAACTCACTTTTTTTTCCAAGGCCTTTGTAACTTTGAACCATTGTTAAACAAATGGTAAGCTGAGGACTACCTGTAAAACTAAAGAGTGCATGAAATTATACCATAGGCCACGTTGCCCACACCTGCAACAGAGCAGGGGTGGGTTCTGGATCCTTTTGCTGCCAGTTCGCTCAGGGTTGCGCCGTGCGCGCGCATGCCCACAGCAATAAAAAAATAGCTTCTGCGCATGCGCAGAAGCAAAAATTAGCTTCTGCACATGTGCAGAAGCAAAATCCAAGATGGCAGCATCCACGGAGACACCGACAGAACCGGCTCCGTGACGTCATCACCAATTTACTAATGGTTCTAAAGAACCGGTTAGAAGCGGTAGGAACCCACCTCTGCAACAGAGGCATCTAATCCAGCATCCCGATTCCCAGAGAGCAACCCGATGCCTTGGGGAAACTGACAATAAGGGCAATAGCTATCTATGCCAATACTGCCTTCAACTGAAACTTGGAGGCCTACTACCTCCACAAGCATGCTGTTAACAGAACAGTTCTCCATGAATGTTTCTAACACCCCTCTGAAATTATCAAAGGTAATGGACTTTGCATACCTTGTGGCTCCTAATTCCATAAAGTAATACAACTATGTGAGAAGGGCTTTCAGTTTCCAGGAATCTCCTGCCTATTACTTTCAGTGGATGATCCTGAATTCTGAGTTATGAAAGAAGAAAAGGAGGGGGAAGAAAACACTTCTTCCGCTACCAGGAAAAAATAGTAACATCAAAGCTGTAACTGGTGTAACAAAAGGTGCTTTAAATCTTTCTCCATCCCATTGTTCAGAAAATGCTACATGACTTCCATCCCGTGGTGTCCTTTAAACAATCTCAGAATTGTTTTAGTTGCCCTTTTCAAATGATTTTGGTTGATTTCAAGGTCAGGGTCACATATGGGTGAAATTACTAGAGCTCTAAGTAATCTGAGAAGTTGAAAAAAACATAACAAGGTGTTTTTGGAAAAAACTTCAGTGTGGTTGCCAAGAAAGCTTCATGGATATCTCTATACTAGGAGTCAAAGAAACCTTGAGGGAGAATTTACATCTTTAAACAACTTTTCCAGGCCCATAGCAACTCTAAAACTTGACTTTATCTATCAAACTGTCAATTGCTTAAGCTCAGACATAGTTTTAAAAATGTATAGTTAAATTTTAAAAAACAATATTCTTTGAAAAGAAGACAGATTTATCGTACTTACAATCTAAAATGTCTTGTTCAATGGAAGTATTCAAGAGCATCATGGCAGTAGCAGCATCGATATCTGAATCTGAAAATTAGAAAAAGAAAAAAGCACCCATGTCAATTAACCTCAACCTCAAGTTTGACCTGGAACAGTATGATTATCACAGAATAACCAGTCGGAATTAGTTCCTAGAAATTTCGATCAGAAACAATTATCCAAAGAACAAGACTCTTAGAGCTTTGATTAGTAATATTTATCGGAAAATTAATATAACCAAAACCTCAGCAATTAATCTGCCGTCAAATGAGAAACCCCTATATAGAACATTTAAAATGGCAGTTCCGGTTTCTTTTCTCATGCTTTTTCACTGCAAAGGCTGATTTTATATCAAGGTGAGGCAGTTTCCATCTGTTGATTGCTTTTTTAAACTGCTACCAGACTTCTTCTCACTGCAGGATGTTATTCTCACACAGCGATCTAAGGCAATGAAAACTAGCCATACTTCTGAAGCAACCCAGGTAGTTCAAATAATACAGGCAAACCACTATTGAAACTTCAAACGAAAGTTTCCAATCTTAGTACTCTTAGTTTTCCCATTTGTTATCTGTACAAATGCTGTGACCAAAATTTTGCTTTGCAACTATGAACAAGTTTTGAGTTCAAATTCTTCCTTCTCCCCATGTGATCAAATTCCCCTTATATCAATAAAGTGCAGTTCCAATCAGATTTATGGAATCTGTTTCCTATCTGCCTACCTTGAAGGGCTGACCGATTCAGACTTTTTAACAAAGGATAGGTAAAGGGGCAACAGAAAAAAATGCTTACCTTTGATAGATCGTCCCTGACACTGTTTCCGAACTGAGGTTAAATAGCAAGGAGATGATGAACCACTGGAAGAGAGGAAAAAGAATCTCAAAATTCAGTGTCTATGCTACAGAAGACAAAATTAACATGAGCCAATCGTATTTTCAGCTATTATGATTTCAATACACATAATTAAATGTATATAACAAACTCCAGGAACTTCCAAATGGATCCTCAAATAAACCATACCAAATTGATTTCTAAACCAAATATTAGAGATAGATGCCAGTTTTCTATTCATTCCAAATCATGATTACATCAAAACATTTTAAATTTGTGATCCGTCCTTATTTTTATTGGTCGTGTTTCAGTCTTATACCTAAATATCGGAAATAGGACAAACTGATGTTGAAAAAGATTATCCAACCAGGCTTACTCATTAGACTAAGAACTGGCTGCAGCTCCCTTTATCGATCCACTTGATTAGCAATAGCAATAGCACTTAGATTTATATACCGCTTCATAGTGCTTTACAGCACTCTCTAAGCGGTTTACAAAGTCAGCATATTGCCCCCAACAATCTGGGTCCTCATTTTACCGACCTCGGAAGGATGGAAGGCTGAGTCAACCTTGAGCCTGGTGAGATTCGATCTGCCAAACTGCTGGCAGCCGGTGATCAGCAGAAGTAGCCTGCAGTACTGCACTCTAACCACTGCGCCACCTCGGCTCATTATATCATAAATGAAATAGCTACTTTAATTGGACTGGAGTAGGCCCACTATTTCCTCAGTAAAGCACTTAACTGGCATAGAAAAGATCCCAAAGTTTCTAGCATTTTCAATTTAAAAACTTATAGCAGGTTATCTAAATATATATTTGTCTAAAATCATAGAAAGTTATCTGCCCACCCAAAATAGATTATGCTGAATTATGCAGATTTTATACAAGCTACTAACAGGTCTTCTGAACTCTTATCTTGCTAACCCTTTCTAAAGATCTCTTAGCCTTTTGCTGCATCTTGTCTCAGGCTTTATTCCAGATCACACATTACTGTCTGACACAAAGCTTGAAACTTTTGTCCAGAAGTAAATGAAGTTTTCTAATGCTGAAAGGTGAGTACAGATTGTCCTCGACTTACGACCACAATTGAGCCAAAAATTGTTAAGTGAGTTTTCCTCCATTTTACAACTTTTCTTGCCACAATTGTTAAGTGAATCACTGCAGATGTTAAGTTAGTAACACAGTTGTTGAGTGAATCTAGTTTCCTCATTGATTTTGCTTGTCAGAAGGTTGCAAAATGTGATCACATGACCCCAGGACACTGCAACCGTCATAAATATGCATCAGTTGCCAAGTGTCTGAATTTTGATCACACGACCATGGGGATACTGCAATGGTTGTAAGTGTGAAAAACGATCATAATTCACTTTTTTCAGTGCTGTTTTAACTTCGAATGGTCACTAAATGAATTTTATAAGTCAAGGACTATATGTGTTAAAAATCTCTTCATACATTTAAAGGGGGAGGACATTATTCTACCCCAAAACAATTTTCCTAAAGAAATAAATATTAAGTCTGTAATGAGTATCTTTTAATGCCTTTCTGACAAGAATTTCTACTACAGGGAGTCCTCAATTTACTACTACAATTGAGCCCAAAATTCCTGTTTCTAAGTGAGACAGTTGTTAAGTGTGTTTTGCCCATTTTACAACCTTTCTGTTAAGTTAGTAACATGGTTGTTAAGTGAATCTGGCTTCCCCATTGATTTTGCTTGTCAGAAGGTCACAAAAGGTGATCACTTGACCCCGGGACACTGCAACCGTCATAAATCTGAGTCAGTTGCCAAGCATCTGAATTTTGATCACATGGCCACGGGGATGCTGCAATGGTTGTAAGTGTGAAAAAGAGTTATAAATAACTTTTTTCAGTGCTGTTGTAACTTCAAACGGTTACTAAATGAACTGTTGTAAATCGAGGATTACCTGTTCATCAAGACTATTTTGGGAAGAGGGTCTAGGAACAGTTTGTCCTTCCTACAATGGTGCACTTATCTCAGGGCAGGCCATACTTTAAGATGCCTGTGTAATTTTCAAAGGCTTTGTAATCTATAAAGCATACTTACATCTAATCAATGGGAAAGGTCTTGGTTTGATATTCAATTCGCTTGTATTGTAAAAAAAAACAATATCACTAGAAACATTGTGATATCACTAAGAAACCTGAGCCTACATCTTCAAGTTATTACATGCTAATTTATGTTGACATCGGATCCTGAAGACTAAGAAGGGAGTATACCTGCACTATAATATTATATACTCCCTAGAGCAAAACTGGACATTTTATGGTCTATGGGCCACATGCGGCCCTTTGGCTGTTCCTGTCTGGCCCACACAAGGTCAATTGGAAATTAGAAATCAAATGTAAGTAAGTGTATGCCATGTATGCAATACAACTGCATTGCTTTTATTTTGAAAACTGCTTTTTTTCCCCTTCAATTTACCGTAAGTATATGTCTGCGTGCCTATGCACCATCACAGCTGTATTGGTTCTACCCTTCACAACAGTCCCAGTTACTCATGTGGCCCCTTGGAAAAATTAATTGCCCTCCCCTGCTCTTGAGCAATGAGGAAACAAGCCAAGCGATGGGTTTGTGGCCTTTTAAAAAAGTTAAAAACTCTCCAGCTTCAGCCCTTATTTACTTTATTTAATTTAATTGAATAAAGCTGTTTTACAACATTTCAAATATCTTCTCCAGAATTTAACGGCTAGTGGACAATTATTACTGAGACATCTTTTGTAGAAAGCCCATGTTATGGACCTCTTTCCCTAGACCTCTTGTTTTTAACCTTTTGGCCTCGGGCAATTTCAGGCAATTTCCTAAATGTATTAACACAGGAGTTCATTTCTTTGGTTATGAACCACTTTGCTTATGGATAAGAAGCATCCATTGGTGAATAGGTCCAGAATCAACAATGTGAGGCAACCTGATTTTCTTCCAGCCTTCTTTCATTCTAGCACTTCCCAAAGTCTGGCACTATCTTTGGAAAGTTAGGGCAGGGTTCATCTGGGCCCTTCAAGTCTATACTGACCAGGCTAACTCACAGCTTACTCCAGGAGTTTGATTCTGAGCGGCTCAAGGTTGACTCAGCCTTCCATACTTCCGAGGTCGGTAAAATGAGGACCCAAAATTGTTGGGGGCAATATGTTGACTCTGTAAACTGCTTAGAGAGGGCTGTAAAGCACTATGAAGCAGTATATAAGTCTAAGTACTATTGCTATTCTTTTAATGGACCTATAACTCTTTCAAATTGTTTTCTGCAAGTTTTTCTAAACTGCTTTTTAAATTACTCATTTCACTTCCTAATTGGCCCAATTTTTATACCAGCTTATTTTTTTTATCTATTGCTTTCATATATTTTACCATACTAAGTCTGTTACTGTGTTTCAATATTCTTGCAGCCACCTTAAAAATTACATTGACAGCAAAATATAAGTATCAATGGTATTAATATTTTAAACAACATTCTATATTTAAAGGCTCGGGGACCTATTTTCAAGGCTAGATATAGCACAAAACAAAGAATGCAAGACAAAGGCAATCTAACACTGTAACAAACATGCGCTTTTGGTGATAGCCAAGTTGGAAAATAGGGGAAAAAAACTCTAAATAATATAAAGTGATATCCCAGAGATTTTATTTCTGTGCCTCCCTGAATGTACAATGCTCATAAGAACAGAAAACAAAATTCATGCATCTTTTTTCCCCCAGTTATTGCTAGGCATGAATATAAGTCTGAATTTCAATTTCACAGACCTGTGCTTCAAAAAAATTCATCTCGTCCTTAACACTTCAGAAATTTCATCATTTTTAGATTTTTTTTCTTTAAAAGGTCTTATCCACTAGTGCAGAGGTCTTCAAACCTGGCAACTTTAAGACTTGTGGACTTCAATTCCCAGAATTCTCCAGCCAGCATAGCTGGCTGGAGAATTCTGGGAGTTGAAGTCCACAAGTCTTAAAGTTACCAAGTTTGGGGACCCCTGCACTAGTGTCTATTTTTAAACTGTATTTTCTTTTAATTCTTTTATTCAGTTGTAATTTCATGTGAAAATGAGCTTTTCTCTCTGTTATTGCCACACTACAAGTCATCATGGCCTTGAGAGGAGCTGCAAAGCCTCTTTGTGCTTGCAGGTGCTTGGTACATCTCAGAGGTAGTCGGGGCAGAGACCCAGGAGCAAAAGTAGCTCTGTCCTCTTCTCCACAAGGCCCTCTGTGGTCTTTCAGGCTCATATGGTGCATTGGGATTTGGGCCATGCCTCAAATCTCACTCCTGATATTACCTCTTCCAAAATGAACTATGTAACACAAAAGTTGTATCAAACAATTATTTTTCTGCATACTTATACTCCTAAGCAGGCCTAACCAGAAAATATATGAGAACTTTATGGAATTAATTCATAATCTGCAAACCTGGGGGGTTAATGGTCTCAACATATTAAGCAAGAAGCTTCATTACCTGGCTTATACAGAGTCTTGTACATCTCTCACATACCACAAACAATTAAATTCCTTTTTTTTTAATCCCAGTATCAAAATCCCAGTAACTATGATAAGAGGCTGGCTATTGAGATGAAAATATAAAACTGCCTTGTTCAGTGCTGGTCTCCTGTATTCTGTGACTGAGGCATGCTGATTTGGGGGGAAGGGGAAGCACACTCAATGCATTTGGGGACAGGGAATGCAGGGTCTCTGCTCTGGACATGGAAGGCATTTCTGCCTACAAAATATGGGATCTGCCATTGAATATGAGCTGTTCTCCAACTTTCAAAAAGAAAAAAAAGGATATAGAAAAACAGCTTTCCATCACAGTGTTGTCAAAATACAAACTGTCCCGTCTTCTCTTTAGTAATATTATCTGGAAAACCTTTTCTTCCAAGGTTGTATTGTTTGGAAAAAGAAATCTACCTTAGTGGTGACGCTGGTGGGGTATAAAATGCAAACGCAGAGGGAAATGGTTGCTTCTTCAGAGCCTGTACAAGGTTTGGTTTATATTCTGGATCCACACACCACAATGAACCTTTTCCGTTCACCTAGGAAACAACCATGCATTAGCAGTGATTACAGGCAGTTTCAATAGGAACATCAGATCTAAAAGTGCGTTACACTCCACAGGTGCTTGAATAAAACACAATGTATCACTATTTTTATGTCTAAAGACCTTAAGATGAATGTGAACACAGCTGGAGGCACACTTCTCTGAATAAGCATGGTCAATGGATCATTACAGCACCATTACTGCAATCCCACTACTTTGGCACTGGTATTCATCACTGGTAGCAGCAGCAGAAGACCTCATGAGGGAACTGCCATGCCTACAGCCCTGTGCCTCTCCAGAAGATTGACTGACCTCAGAAATGTGATGGGAAAAGAAAGGGCTTGCAACTTTCCTCACAGGTGCTTTTCTTTTCTTCATGGCAGCACTGGGGTCATATTTATGGACAAATACACAGTTAAAACCTTTTAAATCTAATGTTCACCCACTTGGAAAGTTTGGATATTTTTTTGCCACTACCAAACTTTAAAAAAACAGTCTTCTTTTCTTAAAAACAATGGATATCTTGCGTGCCAAGCTTCTCCAACCTGTAACTACATTTTCATAAGACATTAAAAATGTAGCATTATTTATGTATCAGATTTATGTCCTGCTTTTCCTTCTGGAGATCAAGATTTGTCAGCCCCACTAGGCAGACCAGACCAGGAATTCAACTCCACATGAAGGCTAAAATTGATTTCATTTAGACTGGCTATAGTAATGAAATTCTGAAAGTTTGAATGTGCTGTACTTCCCCTTCCTCCATCTTCAGTGAATTAGGCAGGTTTCTGTCCGAGCTGCTTCCAAACTAATTTTATCTCTTTGTTCTGGACTTCATCCCCTTTTGCTTTGGCAATACTTCCTGCAAGGTCATCTGCCTTACTTACTTACTTACTTACTTACTTACTTACTTACCTACCATATTTTTCGGAGTATAAGACGCACTTTTTCCCCCCTAAAAGAGGGTGAAAATTTGGGTGCATCTTATACACCGAATGTAGCCCCGCCCACCCGCCGGCCCCCACCCTTTGACCTCTGCCTCCCAGCAATTTGCCTCCTTGCAGCAAACAGCAAACAGCCTGTTTCAGTTTCAGCACAGCCTGATTAGCCCAAGCAGCTGATTGTTGGTTGGATCAGCCTCCCGACCATCAGCTGTTTCAGGCTGCAGGGATTGCCATTGCCTATTGCCGCCTCCGCACACCCCATTTTTGGCCTCCGCGCCCTGTTTTCGGCTTCCGTGTGCCCCATTTTCCGCCCATTCTGATCCCCGCCGCCAGGAACAGGCGGAAAATGGGGCGCGCGGAGGCTGAAAACGGGACGTGGGGAGGCTGAAAACTGGATGCGGAAGCCGAAAATGGGGCGTGCAGAGGCGGCAATAGGCTATGGCAATCCCTGCAGCCTGAATCAGCTGATCCTCAGGAGGCCGATCCAACTGACAATCAGCTGCTTGTGCTAATCAGGCTGTGCTGAAACTGAAACAGGCTGTTTGCTGCTTGCTGCAAGGAGGCAAATTGCTGGGAGGCAGAGGCAGATTTTTTTTTCTTGTGCTAATAAGGCTGTGCTGAAACTGAAACAGGTTGTTTGCTGTTTGCTGCAAGGAGACAAATTGCTGGGAGGCAGAGGCAGATTTTTTTTTCTTGTTTTTCTCCCCAAAAGCTAGGTGCGTCTTATACTTCGGAGCATCTTATACTATACTATAAGACTATAATATATAATATATATATACTATAAGACGCACCTATAAGAAAAAAATAGTTTTTGGCCTCCGCGCGTCGGATTTTCGCCCTCCCAGGCCCCCAGAAGTACTCTGCAGTGCTCCGCACGGCCCGTTTTGCCAAAAACAGGCCCGTTTTTGGCCTCCCAAGCCCTCCGCACGTTGCGTTTTCACCCTTCCAGGCCCCCAGAAGCACTCTGCAGTGCTCTGCACGGCCCGTTTTTGCCAAAAACGTGCCCGTTTTTGCCCTGCAGAGTGCTTCTGGGGGCCGGGGAGGGCGAAAACGCAACACGCGGAGGGCTTGGGAGCCTGAAAATGGGCCTGTTTTTGGCAAAAACGGGCCATGCGGAGCACTGAGGAGGGCAAAAACATGACGCACAGAGGGCTTGGGAGCCCAAAAATGGGTAATACTACCTGACTACCTGTAATACAATGCTGATCATCTCCAGATGAGAGTGTAAATCTAAAAAAGGTTGCCCTTCCTCAATTTTTGTCAACTAGTTAAACTTTTTGAAAGAGAACACAAGAATTCCAGGTCATAGAGAATAATCTGTCCACTGAAAGACAATTCACATCAGATAAAAACATAGTAACCACCACAGAAAGCAATTCCATCCATTGTAATACTGTACATATAGCAAGAAATAGCATCATATTGTTGTAGTGTGGTCTTCCTGCTCAGCATTATAACAAGGCACATCTCTTTTGCAGAATTAAGACACCAGATTAGAATGTGGGAGACTGTGGGAGTTCTGGTCCTGCCTTAACCATGAAAGCCAGCTGAGTGACCTTGGGCCAGCCACTCTCTCAGCCCAAGTCACCTCACAAGATTGTTGTTGTGGAGAAAACAAGAGGAGATAGATGTCTTGGACATATTCACCACCTTGAACTATTTGTAAAAAATAATAAAGGCAGGATATAAATAAGTAAACAAGCAAATTAATTAATTTCCATTCCATCCTCTCTGATGCGTCTTATCTCCAAACACCCAACAGATATTCTGTGATCACCTTTAATCATCAACTTAATAGATTAATGAGAAAGTTTTCTCTTTCTTGTTTTTTAATGGCCCTATTCAGGGAACATACCAAACATGAGACTAGGTTGTAGAATGTTACCTATCAATTTGGAAATAGGCTTCACTTCCCTAGAAGTAGAACACTCATACATAAGATCTGGAAAAACCCAACATTTCCTTATACCGGTAGTCCTCAATTTAGGACTTCAACTGAGCCCCAAATTTCTGCTGCTAAGGGAGGCAGTTGTGAGGTGAATTTTGCCCCATTTTACGGTTTTTCTTGTCATAGTTGTTAAGTGAATCATTGCACTTGTTAAGCTAGTACCACGGTTATTAAGTGAATCTGGCTTTCCCAATGACAGAAGGTTGCACAAGGTGATCACATGACCCTGGGACACTGCAACCGTCATAAATATGGGTCAGTTACCAAGCGTCTGGATTTTGATTACATGACCATGGGGATGCTGCAATGGTTGTAAGTGTGAAAAACAGTCATAAGTCACTTTTCAGTGCCGTTATAATTTCAAATGGTTACTAAATGAACTGCTGCAAGTCAAAGACTGCCTATATATATTCTGAAAAAGCTATTTTTTAAACACAAAAACAAAAGCAATGTAGCATTAGTAAAACTGACAAAAAATTGATACAAAGCCTGGAATAAATTCCTCAAAAAATGCATTATAAAATTATTGACTAAAATTAGATTTTGGCACCTACTCCTTTCCTCATCAGGAATGCTTCCTGCAGATTTTAAGCTGTGCTCTTTCCCCCACTCTCACCCCAGGCCCTGGCAATCTAGTTTTGTCTTTGCAGACCATCCATATTTTGTGTTACCCTTTTAACATCCTGGAATGGAAGAAAATATACTGTACCAGGCAAAGATTCAGCAGACTGATAAATGCTGAATCAGATTTGAATCCTATTTCTGATACCCAGGGCCAAACCACTTCCCTCTGCTGGTTTAAATATATTTATCTTGTTCTAGGCAATTTGGTTATTCAGTGTCTTGGGCTTGCATGCATGTTATATTAATATTTTGTCTTCAAATGCCTGCTTGGAAGCATTAAAACTGAAGTTGAAAACATCAATAGATAGGATTAATAGAGTAATTTCTTAATAGCAGCCCTGCTTGTATTTCTAATTGGCTTTTATTTGGAGAGGCCTTTTGTAAAAGGGTGTTTAGGACGTAATGCATGCATTCATCCTCAGCCATCTCTTTCTCTTCAGACAATGAATAAACAGGCACTATTCCAAAATAGCTATGACTTTTCCTATCGGTTCCCAATCTTCCTTTCCAAGTGCTCAAGGTGAATTAACTGGGGCTGTCTTTTTGCTATTCTTAACAACATATCTCATATGAGGTACATCTGGCCAAGAGATACTGCCAAAAGCATTTAAGAATTGAATTTCACTGGGGTATAGCTATGTAATTGGACTTCATATTTTTTAAATATATACTTATTATCCTCCTTTTTCATAGGACTGCCAGCAATTCTTCATCCAGGGGAATCAAAGCTATTCCTGCTTCAACTTCAAACAATGATGCATCAAGATGGCTCACTGGGCACCTCATTATCTATTTTAAAGCCAAGTTCTAGTGCATGCAAAGACATCACTGGGTGGTAAGTAATCTCATTTCAATTACTGAACCTAATGCACTTTTAATTTTAAGTCCTATAAATAAGACGCTGAAAAAGTAGGAATAATCTCAATGGTCCCAATATGTTACAATATGCAGGATATTTTTATGAGTCATTGGGTTTGTCATATTTTTGCCATGAACAGTGGTACGCTGGGTAGATTTGAATTATCGGTATTTATTCTTTTGAATAATTTTATTCCTCTTGAATAAAATAAGAGAATAAGTTATTTTTCAAATAATAAAATTTGCACACAGAAAGTCCTAGGTTCAACTATTTCTGAGACAATCCTTAGAATAACTTAATTAACAAATTGAGAAAAATCACTACTGCACCAACTCACGCACCATATGGGGGGGGGAGAATCCTCAAAATTTTATTTATTTAAAACATTTATATAACTGCCCTTCTTGAACTAAACTCTGGGTGTCTCACAACCTCAAAATAAAACAAAATGACTTCCGGTTGAACTTCCGGCGCCTTCGGAAGCAAGCTCCGCGGGTCCATTCCAAGCTCTCCCTGTCGGGGGCTTCATTTGAAGCCATAGCCACCCTGTAGGGGTGGTGAAGCAAAGGGGGACCGCCTTGCAGGTTGAGGAGAGCGGCATCTCCCCTCCCTGACTCGGAAAACCCCCTCATCCGAAGACTAGGAGCAACGGCAGTTAAAATGGCTGCCATGAAGCCGGGGAACAGCCAGAAACCATAAGTTTGTGCAGGAGTAGAGAAATGGTGAATGATGTGTCGTCTGGGTAAGAAAATATTTACAGCTGAAACCGGACCCCCCAAAAATCTAAGGGGAATAAATTTTAGAACAATTTGTTACAGCGGCGTGTAACTATTGTGAAAAAACATATTGGAAACTTAAAGAAGTAAATATTTGTTTAAAAAGAAAATTAAGTTGGAAATTGAATCCCCAAAACAAAAGACGTGATATTAAGAAGACATATTAAGATGCTGGAACTATAAACCTACCTTTTCTTCAAATAATCTGCCTTAAGCAACGGAGTTATAAGTTAAACTAAGCAAGAGAAATAAATTGGACTTGTCAAAATAAAAGCAGAGAGGCAGCAGAGTCAAAATAAAAGCAGAGAGGCAGCAGAGTGAAGGAAAGATCGCCATCTGCTGATGATAGTGAATTTTTGCAACTTGGGAGCAAATATTGAAATAAAGGAAACTGTTGAACTATACATATTTAACTTCTAACCACTGGAGACTGGAATATTAAAAAAGAATTTGTGTTTGGGGACCCCTAAATACTATTGGATATACAAAAGCGACTGGAGGAGTGGAGGATCCCTGAAGTAACTAACTGATTTGATTGAACATTGATGAGACATTTAAATTTGACTTGGAGGTTTGGTTTCTGAACTGACAATTGTGGAGACTCAAATGGAATGGAGTTAATGATTCAAAACATTAAGGATATTAAGGACCTTATCCTGGAACTACACAAGGACATGGTGGAAATAGTTGATCGTATAGATAGAAGACAGGAAAATTGTATACAAGAGACAAGGAGCAAAGACCAGGACAAGAAGGAAAGAATGGAATCATCAGCTGGAACAGAAGGGGAAATAGAATTGAGAAACCAGCAAAAAGAAGATAACAAGGAGGAGACACTATTAAAATTAATGATTGAGGAGTTAAAACTGGGGGAAAACACTTTGAAAGATTTTAGAAAGAAATAGGAGGAACAGGAAGAGGTTTGGAGGGAATAGATAGGATTTAGAGCAGAAAGCTTTCAAATTAGACAGTGGGAAAAGACAGGGCAAGGAGAAAAAATTAAATTATGGATTCAGAATATAAACTTCGAAGTAGATGGGATAAAAGACAAGAGAAAAATATGGGAGACAAGTAAAAAAAAAAGATAGGAGTAAAGGAAAGGATATGCTACTTACATTCCACATTGCTACTGTAATGCTGTCTTTTTAGCTTTTGATTTCCTTCTTCTGAAAGCTTTAATCCAGCTATGTTATAAATACTATTAACACTCTGAAAGATCCTCAGCTCTTCCTCGTGAGCACGTTGAGTGCCTTCTGATCTGAGGATCCATCATGCAAATATTATATCACTCATTGTCTATTGTCTATCCATGTTTTTTTCTAGGTTAAAATGCCAGAGTATTTACTGCTGCTTTCTCCCATGTAGTCTGATTTGATGCCATTGCCACTGTCTCTAACGTGATCACCCACCTCCAGCATTTTCCTATATTGCTGCTGCCTAAATAAGGAGCCTGCTTGCTTATCTGGGCAACCAGGATGACCTTGCTAGAAGTATATACTCTTGGCAATACACTCCAAACTTTCTTTACTCATCTCTCTGGGGAACACCCTTCCCTCCCTAATGAGGCAGCAGAGCAAGAGTTGATGGAGGGCACAAAAGTGGGATTTAAATAAATGAACCAACGTGAATCTTTTTCATGTTTTTCTAAAAGAAAAATCACTTTTAAGTAAAAAACAAGGCATTTTTAAAATTGTTACTAATGTCTCTAACTCAGTTTTGCATTTATATGAATGTGGATGTATGCCATGATATTCTGGGGATCTTAAAAATGGTGGCTAGACTTCCAGTTGAACTTCTGGCGCCTTTGGAAGTGAGCTCCGCGAGCTCCGTGGGTCCATTCCGAGCTCTCCCTGTCGGGGGCTTCATTCGAAGCCATAGCCACCCTGTAGGGGTGATGAAGCAAAGGGGGACCGCCTTGCAGGTTGAGGGGAGCTACATCTCCCCTCCCTGACTTGGAAAACCCCCTCATCCGAAGACTAGGAGCAGCGGCAGTTAAAATGGCTGCCATGAAACCATAAGTTTGTGCAGGAGTAGAGAAATGGTGAATGGTGTGTCGTGTGGGTAAGAAAAGATTTACAGCTGAAGCCGGACCCCCCAAAAATCTAAGGGGAATACATTTTAGAACAATTTGTTACAGCGGCGTGTAACTATTGTGAAAAAACATATTGGAAATTTAAAGAAGTAAATATTAAGTTGAAAATTGAATCCCCAAAACAAAAGGCGTGATATTAAGAAGGCATATTAAGATGCTGGAACTATAAACCTACCTTTTCTTCAAATAATCTACTTTAAGCAATGGAGTTATAAGTTAAACTAAGCAAGAGAAATAAATTGGACTTGTTAAAATAAAAGCAGAGAGGCAGCAGAGTCAAAATAAAAGCAGAGAAGCAGCAGAGTGAAGTAAAGAGCGCCATCTGCTGATGATAGTGAATTTTTGCAACTTGGGAGTAAATATTGAAATAAAGGAAACTGTTGAACTATACATATTTAACTTCTAACCACTGGAGACTGGAATATTAAAAAAGAATTTGTGTTTGGGGACCCCTAAATACTATTGGATATACAAAAGCGACTTGAGGAGTGGAGGATCCCTGAAGTAACTAACTGATTTGATTGAACATTGATGAGACATTTAAATTTGACTTGGAGGTTTGATTTCTGAACTGACGATTGTGGAGACTCAAATGGAATGGAGTTATTGATTCAAAACGTTAAGGATATTAAGGACCTTATCCTGGAACTACACAAGGACATGGTGGAAATA
Organism: Thermophis baileyi; assembly: GCA_003457575.1. NCBI lineage: Eukaryota > Metazoa > Chordata > Lepidosauria > Squamata > Dipsadidae > Thermophis > Thermophis baileyi. The sequence continues at coordinate 6,681,084 of QLTV01012198.1, read as the reverse complement.
TTTGATCAGGAAAATTGTATACAAGAGACAAGGAGCAAAGACCAGGACACGAAGGAAAGAATGGAATCATAAGCTGGAACAGAAGGGGAATTAGAACTGAGAAACCAGCAAAAAGAAGATAACAAGGAGGAGACACTATTAAAATTAATAAGGATTGAGGAATTAAAACAGGGGGGGGAAACACTTTAAAAGATTTTAAAAAGAAATGGGAGGAACAGGAAGAGGTTTGGAGGGAATCGATAGGATTTAGAGCAGAAAGCTTTCAAATTAGACAGTGGGAAAAGACAGGGCAAGGAGAATAGATAATGTCATGATTATATGTTAATAATTGTATTAATATTAGAATGATATAGGCTGGACAATTAGTTGGTATCTAACATAAATAAATATTAGGATAAACATTACCACAAATAGATATGAAACTGGAAAATTATGAATGAGAATTCATTATTAATTGGAAATGAGAGGTTGAATGATGGTATTATTAAAAGTGTATAAAATATGACTATTGTGTAGGTAATGTGAAAGTAGATATATTTATGTGTATTAACAAACTTTAAAATATACAGAGAGGAAGAGTTAAATAATGGGAATATGAATAACAAAACAGAGTATCATGTCCTTGAATATGTGGAGGGGGGGAAATATTAGTGGAAGTTTAGGATGGAAGGGTGGTAAAGCAATGTATCATAAAGTTAAATAAGTTAGGAAAAGAAACATGAAAAATAGACACAAAGAATGAAAATAGTGGTAAGCTTGAAATGTTAGGATGTAAGAAACTGGTATTCAGATGGTATGCTGTTAGATTAATGAAGTGATGTTGGTATTAAAAGAATAATATTGTAGTAGCATATATATATATATGATTAGAATGATGATGTGTGTAAAACTATTAATATGAAGATTAATCAATATTATATTATTATTATCAACACATGTTTAAGTGATTAAGTCTGTTTCTTTTATTTTTGAATGTAACTTTAAGAAGTAGTATAGCTATAGTTGAAAGAGATATTAATTGGAAAATACATCATATCCTGTAGGTATTGGGAATGTTATATACAACAACGAAAAGAGAGAGGGAAATGGAGTGGAGTGGAAGGGAGTAGGAGAGAAGGGGAGAAAGAGTAAGGGTAGAGAGGGGAAAGGAGAGAGGGAAATGGAGGGGACAAGAAGAGTAGAAAGGGAAAGAGAGGGAAGCGGAGAAGAAGAGAGAGGGGAGAAGAGAGGGAAGAAGAGGGAAGAAGAGGAGAAGGAAGGAGGGAAGTAGAGAGAAAGAGAGGGGAGAAGCGAAGAGGGAGGAGAAAGAAGAGGAAAGGAGATGGATTGTTGTTGTAAAATTAGGTGAAATATGGTGTACAGGAGAAAAGAAAACAGACGGGCAATTTTGTATTTTTTTTTACTTGAGGGTTATACTATTGAAATTACGAAAGATAATACGGTGGACAGTATAGCATATTGGTTTAGATGTTATTGCATACTTGTTAATATTTATATGAAAATAAAAATTTTGTGTAAAAGATAGGGGTAAATAATATGGAATAAGGAAAATGGAATGTAATAATTATGAATATGTTTATCTGTATTGAAATATATGATACTCAAACACCACACCATTCACATAATGATATGTATAAAAGTAAAAAAAAATTAAAAACTTGATTTAATAAAAAAAATCTATCTACAATAATAAAACATCAAAACAAAAAGATTTGGCATCACAACTAAACTTTCCCATGTAACCCATAAGTCCATCTCACCAATCTCAACCTAAACCAATGTTTGGAGAAAAAGACAGATCTTAAGTATTTTTCAGAAGGTTAAGTGGGGGCCTCCGATCCTCTGGGGGAAGGGTGTTCCATATGACAGGTGCTGCCACAGAAATGGCATGTTTTCTAACGGAAGGGATTAGACATGCCCATTTTATCCAATCTGAGAGGCAATCATATCAATAACCCAGTCTTATATCATATAGGGCCGTGATGGCGAACCTATGGCACGCGTGCCAGAGGTGGCACGCAGAGCCCTCTCTGTGGGCACGCACACCGGCCAGCTGGTCTTCGCGAGCGCTGGAACGCCTGAAAACGGCCCAGGAAACGGCCCGGAAAATGGCCAAAAAAACGGCCAAAAAAACAGGCATGCGCACACCGGCCAGCTGGTCTTTGGGTTTCCGGTGCTCCGGCGCACGCACATGCACGCACATACACGCGTGTTCCGGTTTGGGCACTCGATGCCGAAAAGGTTCGCCATCACTGATATAGGGCTTTAACTGTAATCATCATCACCTTGAATTTCACCCAGAAGAATATTGGGAGCCAATGCAACTCACACAACACGGGTGTAACATGGGTGATCTTCATGACACTAAATTCTGGATCAGCTGTAATTCCAGGCAGTCTTCAAGAGCAATCCCAAGTAGAATGTATTTCAGTAATCAAAAGTTAGCTACTGTTTATCAAGAAAAAAAAATCTCCAACTTGATTCTATCCAGATAATTTGGAAATTAGTATGTCCATGTGTGATTTATGTTCATGTGTCCATAGCTTTAGCAGAAATTTTCAAAGACCGTACCATTTTTGGAATATTGCAAGTCTTTTTTGGATGGAAAGAATTCATTTAGAGGAAGTCTGTGCTAATTTCTACGCCAGTTCCTATGGGCAACCATCCTTTCTACATCATATATAGCCCCAGGCTGTTTTTTCCAAATTGAACTGCTGAAATTCAGTAGAAAAACAAAGAAACTTGATGCACAACCTTTCAACAATTTGGAGAAGGCTGTGATAGAACTCAATTAGAGATTCCCCAAGGGATGCGTATTTGTTTAGCAAATCTCATTTATCTAAGCATTGTGTACCCTACCCTGCTTTGTTCAGAATACTTCTGTTAGTAACTTTTTTTTAATGATCTGATCCCTTTTAACATTTGGATCAATATTACAAAAAAACATTTCATCAATACAGCGAAGATTAACATCTGTGGTACATTTGGGAGATCAAGTATTGCAAAAACCTCTTTCCTAACACTGTCTATATAGAGGTACATCATTCTCACAATGAAGGTTGCCATTTTAATTCTACCATTTGAGTTCAAAAAACTTGCTTTAAAAAGGATGACTTTAGGATTAATCTTCAAGTTTCATTATGACAGCCTTCTCTAATCTAGTGACCTCCAGATATGTAGAGACCAAATCCCAGAATTCCTTGTCAGTAATATTTCCAACCTATTTAGAGGAATCTGGGAATTGCTGGATGAAACAATTCAAACTTCTACAACCTTCAAGACTTACAACCATTTGTTCACTGTTTGAAGTTATGACGGTGTTGAATAAAGGTGGCTATAAGATGGTTATTGGAATTCTGGCCATCCCAGCATCTTCACAGTCATATGATCGTGATCTTGGAGCCAGGTCATGCTTACAATTGGTTGCAGTGCCTCATGAAATCATGATTTCCATTTGTGACCTTCCCTGCCAACTTCCCCAGAAGTCAATGAGGAAGCCATCAGGGAAGGTCACAAGTCTGAGGTAGGTTTCCCCCACATATGCCTTCTCCAAACCCTTCTGCCACACCAGCCATTTGCACATTCCTGTGTGCCCCCTCCCCAAGCCTCATTGCATTTCCCCCACTTCTCACACTCCCTCCCTAAGCCTCTCACCCCCTCTTCACATCCTCTTTCACCAGGCAACAGCCATTTTACCTGCCTGCCAGCCTGCTTGCAAGCCACTTTGCAAGGCTATGCAACTTCCTGCCGGCTTCCCCACTGACTTGGTTGTTGGAAACTGGCATGAAGCTGCCTCACCTAATAACCATGGGAGTCAGTTAACAGGACTGCAGAGATTGCCGTCACTAAACAATGCAGTTTCACTTTACAACCACAGTGATGGAAATTCTGGCCCCAATTCTCTCATAAGTCAAGAACTACTCATACTCTTGTTCAGGATTTATGGTTTTTTTTTTTTTTTGTCTCAGTGGATTAGGGAATAAAATATTCTGAGAGCATATTGGCTGAGTGTTCTGGAAACTTTAATCCAAGCATGTAGGAAGGGCACTAATAAGAGAGAAAGCTTCACAATTAACCTTTAGTATACCAAAAACAGTAAAGCAACTGTTTAAAAAGTCAGCATTTTACCAGAAATTCGTTGTGCTAAATAATGCAGACAACAATTGGCAATTTTATGTACATTTTTAATATTATGAAACAATTTTTATATTTCTTGTGGAGACATACTCCACAGGGGAAAGAGACCATTTGATTCCGGATGGGTTTTCTATCACCTGAGTTTTTATTTATTTAAATAGTCATTCTGATGGTGTAATAAAGGAAAGGGACAAATGTGTGTGACTTTAAACCTCTCCATGAAAACTGGCCTCTATGTGAGCTGCAACATTAACTCAGATGAAAAGCCTTACTACCACCATCATACCAGAGAGAGATACTGGCAATGTAACAAAGCAACATTCAATATATTTGACTTGCATATCTTGTTTCCATTGCATAAGCAGTTCCTCTTTAATTTCTACAAAACCAGTTCTGCAGAATAACTAAAAAAGCTGGCTAAGTGCCCTCAGATGCTCTTGAGTTTATGTTACATCAAAACATACAAACACATGTGCACTTGGGATCCACCCTCATGCCTGAGTTTAAAAAGACAGAGAAGAGAGATGACATCTCCCACCTCCAGCCAGAAGCACACCAGATCAGCACAGCTTCTGCCTTGCGCTACCAGTCACTCATAAGCCAGCCAAGCAAGAGGAAATGCTACCATGGCAACACAAACCAGGCTGCTTAAAGAGCTGGTACTTTACACACTAAGCTCTCCCTGCCACAAACAGCACAACTTTCAAATAACCAATTTCTCCTACTTTAGGCAACAGAACTAACGCAACATACAATTTCCAGCTTTTCTAGAACAACAATCCTCCTACCATGCAAAATCTGTTAAGGTATACCCCAAAGCTGGCAAAATTTAAGTCACCTGGACAGGTAGCAAAGGAAAATCAAGTGTGAACAAATACACTGGCATTCATTCTGACAGGATGGTTTAAAATGGATACAATTGGATAAATTATTTATATTCATTTCTACTCAGCTGAATGCACAAAAAGTACTAACTAGGCAAAGAACAAATCTACACATACTGTATTTTTCAGAGTATAAGACGCACCTTAGTTTTGGGGGAGGAAAACAAGGGGGAAAAAATCTGCCTCTGCCTCCCAGCAATTTGCCTCCCAGCAAACAGCAAACAGTACAGATGATATTCACTGTTTGCTGTGTATTTCTGTGCATGTGTGCCTGACCCATAGAAATAGCAAAGAATTGGAGAAATGTACATTATGGCAGTATATTAATGCCAGAAAGTTTTCTTAAATGTAGTCACACTAACTCCTCCCAATTATTTAAATAGATCTACTCCAAACGCAACGATCTGCTCATGGAAACTACTTAAAACCCCATTTTCGAAAAGGGGAGAACAACATACTTACCATCCGCTGTGTTTTTGTTTCATTGCCCAGAATACCGAGTGGTCTAATTGAAGGGGAGGGGGGGGAGAGAGAACCTCTTGTGACAATAATTTGCATTCATCTGGGCATAAATTAACGGTGATTCATTTACGGTAAGCTGATAATCAGTTTCTTGGCTTAACAGGCTGTGTTCTGTTTGCGGCAAGGAGGTAAATTGCTGGGAGGCAGAGGCCAAAGGATGGGGGTGGCTGGGTGGTGTACATTCGGTGTATAAGACGCACCCAAATTTTCACTCTCTTTTTTGGGAGTAAAAAAGTGAGTCTTATACTCGGAAAAGGTACATCCCATCTTTTCCCTCCCCATCCTCCACACATTCAGTTTGGAAGTCCAAAGCAGAGTTGTACTCAACTCATGTTTGCTAGAATGTAAATACAGCTCTATAATAAAAGTTGTCCAAGATTGTGCAGTTATATTTATGTTCTAGCTATGTATGGGCCCCTTTTAAATCTCACAGCTGAACCCATGGAAAATTGGGAGAATGAAGATAGCCTCATCTTTTACTTTGAAGCCTTGCGGACTTTCCACTGAATATCTATAGAGGACATAGGGAATGATCTTGAAGCACAAGAGGAAGAGTTGCTAGCACAGCAACAGCAAGATAAGAAGGTCTTGAATCTGTAACTGAGTAATAAGAGAGCAAGCTCTTTCCTAGTTCACATGAAGATAAAGTGAGGGAGGAGGAAACATTCAAATTTGGAGGCCTGTCATTATAGATGTTACAATAAAAGTAGTCCCAAAGGCACTTTTTCAAAAGGCAATTGGACGTTGTTTTTCCTTGAATACATTTCTCTTCTCATCCAAGAAGCTTCTTCAGTTCTGAAGAAGTCAATGCCTTTTGAAAAAGTACCTTTGGGACAACCATGACCTGGATGACTGAGAATCTCCATAGACAATAAAAATAGTCCAAGTCCATGTGGTGTTGGTTTCAGAGTCTGGTCTACTTTGCAGGGCTCCAGTCCTTCATTTTTTCAACCAAGTGTGTGGGATCCTATTGCTGCCCTGATTTGCAATCTTTTGCAATCTCTTTGCATCTTCATTTCTCCTAAATACATGTATTTCTGTACTTGCTTTTTCTAATATATCAAACTGTACAATTTCCCTTTGTAATTTCATGATTACATGCCACTTCCATCAATATATAAATATTTCTCCATATTTTCCACAAACATGTTTTCACGCTCGCTGCTCATAAATAACATCACAATGTGTGTTTCACGATTGTCAGCTTAGTATACTTTGTTTTGGGCATTGGTTTAAAGAATGCACATTTTTGTAAATGTACAATAAAATGAGAAGTTAACTGATTTGTCACCCATCCCTAGTTTAGTCAGATATAATTTATGAGTCATTAAATGAAGTGTTAAGCAATAGCAAAAAAAAGTAATGGCAACCCACTATATTGGTTATTGCTTTATTCTTGTAGCTCAGCCAATGATGCCACCTAGCATACACTTCAGAAATCCCTCTCTACCAAAATTAATCCACATTTCTTATTAGCTATCACAAGCATTGTAAAATATACCGAAATAGTTATAAGAACAAATCCAACACATCTAGTTAACTTAAAAATCTCAAAAGCAGATAAGCTTTCAGTCATTTTTGAAATTTCTTCATCAACTAAAGTATTAGAAAAATTAGGTTATGAGAGAATAAGAATACATTTAACTACACTGTTAGAGTTTAGTTCAAATGTGTGCAGTGTGAGATCCAAGTTATATGCAACTCTTGAATTCCTTGGATATAGTTGAAAGAGAACTTGAGAAGTTACTATTAAATTGTAATACACTAGGGAAAACACTACATTTATGACTGGATATTAATCTTGTTAACTATATTTTATTTTAATTAAACTGAAATGTAAGATACAGAAAATCAATTTTAGTTTTTAACCTGGCTTCATTCATTACTTTTTGGAAAATCACCTTGGCATTTTACTCAAAGAAGTACTGTTGGAGATGTAAGCATTTATATTATACTCTACCGGTCATTGGATACTTGGTTTATTTCCCGCCCTATTATTGTATTTCTGGGATTAAGAAGTAAGCAAAACAATGATTGCTTTCCTGTTCTCAGAAAAATATAAAATCTTCTTGTAAATTATTTTTCCAGCATGAATTTTTAAGCAGTCACTGTCAGACCTTAAGAGGTTAGCTATGCATTCCCAGGAACAGTTTTCTATCCCTCTCTGCATTTTTAAGTCTTATCTGAAATCTGCCACACCTTGGCCTGCCATACCTCACTTACAGAAAAATTCAGTCACAAAGCTTGACTTAGCTATTTTTTCTACTTATCCATTATGCTGAATCAAAGATGCCTAAGCCTTCCTCCCAACACTGAAATTGCAAATGGGGAAGGGTGGGTAAAATTCCTCAACCCCAACGATGAGTAAACACCAGAATACTTTTTCTTTAATTATACCTTTGCTTTGTACAAGTGAAACACCTTGATTTTGAGCTGGCAATGTAATTCAATTACTATAAACACCCTGGATTCACAACTCACATTGTTGTGATGTGGTTGGTTTTAGCTTAGTGGGTTGTGTGAAGGAAGGAAGCTGTTTGGAAAACTTGGAAATGGTCCATTTGATATAAGCAAAACAAAACAGAAGTTGGCTTCACTCAATACACTACTGCTAAACTCGCAACTTAACCTTATAAACATAATTCCTGTAAACATAACAACCCTCCAATATATTAGGGCTTAACATGATGAATTGGCTCCCACAATGTATTAAAGCAATGACTGAATTCCCAAAACAATAAACTGTGAATTACCAAACAATAGTTTAGCCCATTGTGTGAACAAATCTAGCATGTTATATGAACCCAGCCTTTACGTCTTCAATGCTCTTGACTATATCCAAGCTGCAGAGGGGCAGCAGAAGTATTCAGGCTTGTCCTTAATTTTCATTCTAAGAGACAGAACCCCATTCTGCTGAATACAAAGGAAGGTATATTCAGCAATGTCACCCCAAATTTGCTGGGTCCTAATGCAGGTAGTCTCCACAGTAATTACTGTTGCCCAGAAAACTATATGGATTCATATACCTTTCCTTTTAGAGCTCAAGGTGAGGTACATGGTGCTTCTTCCTCAAACTCAAAGTCACCCTGTGAATTTCCTTTGCTAAGGCTGGATTTGAACCTGCAATGCCGATAAACACATTACCTCAATACAAAGGCATTATGACTTTATAAATTATAGGCAACATACTAGATTTTATGTTGTTTGCAGCCTTCACACTGATGACAACCTTTCAATATTTCTTCATGATATTAACATCAGAAGGAAAACAACTCATCCAAAATGATGGTGTATATTTAAAAATTATTCCTTTTAATCTGAACTATACAAAACATATGTCCATCATAAATAAATAAATGCAACAGCCTGTCCAATTATGGATCTGTCTTTCTATTCTAAATCTTTCATAGTCAAAAACATTTATCACAACACACTGAATATTTGTGACAGATTTTCACAGGTGGCTTACTGTATGGGGTTCAGTCGAGTAAGGATAGGAAAGATAGTCTTATAGATACCAGGAACTACCATGTAGAACTTAAAAGTTGGCCACCAGTATCTTGAATTGGACCCAGAAGCTAACTGGTAACCAATCACATCATAGATGTTAACACTGTCCAATCTGCTACCTTGCCACAAATAACATAGCAACTATATATATGGAAAAGATCTGCTAATGGCAGATATCAAGTTGTCTATCTAAATATATGATCCAGGATTTAAATTTTAAGACTTTTGCTTAGAGATTTTCAATCAGTGGAAATCTGGCCATTCTGAGGCTTGGAGGCACCTGATCAATGCTTACACAACAGTTCTGTCTAGCCTGAGAACCAGTAATCCCTGCCATACCAGTTTCAGGTCTTACAGATTGGGAAAAACCTGTACCACAAATCCTGGACAACTTTTTTAACATTTAGCATTAACAGTGCTGAGTTGGGTGGAACAATGGCTGTCTGGGGAAAAGGCAGCTTCCTAGGTATAGAAGTGGGAGAGGAACTGATAGCGAAGCTGAGGATGGAACTGGAAGGCATAAGCTCATTTCCAGCTGTTCAGTTCATGCAAATGGTATTTGTTATCACCATTTTTGTGGGTACAAATATTTATCATTTGAAGTCTACCAGGAACTCAAGGGAAAATACACAGCATTCCATCCTTCCATTCCCCTCCCCCAACAATCACCTTATGACGTAGACTGAACTGAGAGACAGAAATTGCTCTAAAGTTACTCTTTTACTAAATAGTATTTTTTTTTAATTGGGGCAGTATAAAAACCATCGGTAAATAAATACTCACCCACTGAGCTTTTACACTTTAGAACTGACCAACATACTAACTTCTGAACCACATGGGTTATATGTGATGATTAAAAGATGTCAGGCTATCAAAACAGAATGTAACAGCCTTATGTTTACAAGGAGCAGTTTCCTCAACTAGGTCTCTCTGATGCATTGACACTATAACGATTAGGCTGTCTAATCAACATAATTTGTCAACATATCTGGAAGGCACCTGGTTTAGTAAAGCTAGTATAAGGTAACGAAGACCCCAAACATTCCATATTTATTTATGTTCTACTAAACATTTGAATCAAGGGTTCCACAATAAGGAAAATGGGTTTACACATGTAAATAACTCTAATCTCACCTTGCCATGGCTTCTCTCCACCTTTCGGAAACACTTATTCAGAGAAAGATTATGCCGGACGGAGTTCTTCCAGCCAGTGGGAGCCGTAGCAAAGTATGGGAAGCGTTCCAGAATCCAGCTGTAAATTTCTTTCACTGGCAGGCTTTTATTAGGAGAATGTTCAATTGCCATGTATATAAGAAGGCTGAAAGAATATGGGGGCTTAGATGTGGCAGATTTCTTCTTCGGATTAGAATAGCAGGAGGATGGATACGTTGGCACATTATCCCCCTCAATATCATACAGAGGACTAACAACTGGAAGACCTTCACTTCCCAGGCTAAAGTTCGTTAGGAGATTACTGTTTTCATGCAGCCAGTTCAAGTTGGTGAGCTCATCGTCCGCAACTTCACTATCCACAGCTGTGGCTTTTGGTCGAGCAGCATCACCTGCCTCCGGCAAGCTTCCCATTCTTTGGATATGCCTTAGACCTGCAGCTTTCTCTACTCCTGGTGTTTCAGCTTTCTTATCCGGAGTCATTCCTGTTACTGGACCCATTTAATCTTGTAGGCCTAGACATAAAAATAAAACCCTAAGCATTAAAAGGTAAGTTGTTAGTGGCCCTATATTTAGTTTGATCATTGGATCATCTAATTCAGTATTATCTAGGTTTTCTATTTTAGCAAATCTTCATCTATATTTTTACAAAATACCTGACAAAAATGGGATAGACACTCCTTGTTTACTGATTGCTTTGTTTAGCAATTTTTTGCAGTTATGATGATGAAAAAGTACCTTTATGACAAACCCTGCATTTACAACTTTTATAGGTCTGTAAAGCAAATGAAAGTTTATTTATTTAGAAATTTTATATAGCTGCTTACTTGCTCACAGCAACTCTAGCGGCTTATGAACAATAAAACTACAGTATAAAAAAATAACAAAAAAACAATAACCACCCCCCCATCCAAGTTGAAATAAGATCATGAGCACACCATGTCACAGTTTCACTTTGTGATCACTTTGTTTAATGTCTGAGTTGCCAATTTCAATTGTGGTCACTAAATGAAGACTACTTGTAGTCTTATTAATGGTGAAGTAGTGGTTTATTTAGTTTTGAATCCGTAAGCGAGCGTCAAGATTCTTGGTTTTCAAATAATGCATTTCACAGCAAAAATACCCCACATCTTCACAAGAGTGTGGGCTGCTTCTTCTCTGCAGTACTTCTGGAAACACCATGCAGCCACATAAATATTTTTATTATTTATTTATTTATTAAATTTATATGCCGCCAATCTTACTAACAAAGCGATAATATGACCAATATTGATTCTTCACTTGGCCATTCTAAAAAAGACAGCAAAGGAAATATCTCTACAAAGTTTTCCATTCCTTAGTGCTCAGAGGATATTATTGCTACAAAAAGAAAAACAAGAGCTCATAGCACCCTCAAAACAAAAGTTCCAAGTGGCAAAATATGCTTATTCTGGTGATTATGATTATAACATTTACTATCCTAACAGCTTGAACATTCAAAGCAGACAAACTAATTACTTCAGCAACTAGTATGAACTTGTAAGGTAGATCAGGATTATTAAAACATTAAAACATCTATAGTCTAGTCCAAAATCCACACAGGCAACACTTTTATTTAGTCAGCAATGTTTACAAAATATTTGCAAACTTTTAAGTTTCCAGGAACTTTATCTTAGGCAAGATAGAAAAAAAAAAAACCCACTGTATAATGCCAAGCAAAATCCAGTTAATGCAAGGCTAGCAAACCCACAATTGAGGCTAGCACATCTGCTTATTGTCATTGAGGTTTTTAGAAGCTAGAATGGCACAACTTGCCACGGCCAACTCGCTGTGAGACAACTTGCCGTCAGACAATTTAACAAATACAAAAGCTAAATTAATTTTCACGGAACCTTGGCCAATAATAATAAAATAAAGTCAATCCAGAAATACAAGTGTTACAGTAATTTCGACGAAAACATGGTCACCAATAATAAAAGTAACTGAATGAAACAATTGAATTGTTTGAATTGTCCTATGGCGAATCGAGCCGCCCAGAGTCCCTTGGGAGGCATACAAATTTAATAAATAATAATAAAAAATAATAATAAATTGTCCTGCAACAGGTTGGACGTGGTGAATTGGCCACAGCAAGTTATCCCACACCTGTCAGAGCAGCAGTCCCCAACCCTGGTCCATGGGAACTGGGCCGCGCAAGCAGTGGGTGAGCGCGCAAAGCTCCATTTGACAACCCCCAATCCGCAGGGCCAGAAAGGTTGGGGACCGCTGTTTTAGAGGCTAATCATTGTTTGAGCAAAATGGAGAAAAGGAAGATTCTGTTGGAGAAAGCTCAGAAAAGATGAGACTCGTTTTGAAGAACTACAGCAGAATACTGGAGATATGGGTTTATCTTCCAGCATATCCTTTGTTGCTTGATGTGGTTTTTTTTAAAAATATTTATGAGATCTATAATCCATTAGAAAGCAATAAAAATGCTAAAACCACACAAAAATTGACTGAAAGGTGGTATTAGTAACAATGTTGCTGACTTCCTGCCTTATATGTTAAAGATGTTTTTGTCAGTGTAGGCTTATCTTTAGAAATTATATTTAGAGGGTTTTTTGGTTTTATTTTGTTTTCTATAACTACTCTGTGACTTTGTCAAAATATATTTAAGATGTAAATGTTTGTTTAATTTTTTACTGTTATATTTCATTCATAAACATATAAAAATTATATTTAAAATTTTTCATTGCCTATTTCCTTTGAGTTGGGACCTATTATCTTATTTTTCATAGAAATATCACTCTGAGTTGTGCAAATTCAAATAATGAGCATTTCATGGGATTCATTATCAGTATTGACACCTACCTGTATACAGTTTATGTTTTATACTCCGTAATGTATTTAGAATGCTAGTTTAGTTAACCTTTTATAGCTGCAGACAAAAAGAAACTCCCCTTATCTTTCCATCTGTTAATAATTCTTACAAAAATTACAAGCTATTAGTCTAATAATATTAAAACTGGTAGAATCTCCTAAGCTAACCCTTTGGAGTTAGCTGCGATTTCCCAAAAGGCACAGGTGGTGACATGACAAAAACTTATTATGCACTCCTCTGATTTTGAGAGAAATCAGAAATACAGCGAATGTAAGATAAGATGGCCTATCATTTTCACCTCAGAGTTAATGTTCAGCTTTCACTGGCAACATGCTTCCATTTAGAGCACTGAAGAGTGAAGACGGATCCACATCATCTGTAATACAACAGGGAGTCATTTAAAGAACTATAGGTTAGCTTGATGGAAATGTACCATCACAATACATTCTGAAGAAAAAAATACTTAAAGTGCAGGGTATGAAGTGAAAAAAAATTGGCCATCGAAAGTGTTAACTGGTTTACGCATGAAAATACTAACGGACTAACTGTACATGATATTGCTACTACTCACCTGCACTGTGGTTTGGCAGTATATCTACTTCTATTTCAAAATAAAGGACTTAAAGATAATGCCTATGATCTTTAAGTATATTAAACTACCAAGAAACAATAATAAAAGTAGTAGATCTATCAATAACTAAATGCTGCATAACTGAGACGATGGCTAGTCACAATTTACATACTATGTTTACACAATTTTACTGCATTCAGTGCTCACCACTTTGATGTCTGCAGTTTAGGTATGCTTTGCTGTCAAAATCTGACTTGCCAACAATGAAAGGAAACACCTTCTACAACCAATATACACTAAGTTGTGGGAATCCTTGGTGTTCTCTAAGCTTGGTTATTTGCTTACAGACATTTCATTATTCAAATAGGTAGCATCACTCTGATAAGTGCATTAATATTACCTACATGGTAATGAAATTTCTGCAAGCAAACAACCAAACTCAGAGATCACCAAGGACTCCACAGTTCAATCCTGAGTTAGATATATTCTCGACTATTGGATGCACCAAGCACTTAAAAAATAGAAGCCCTTCCAGAAAGATGGTTGGATCATAAGTAAATTTAATGCACCATGCATTTAGTGACATTAAATTGTGAACCAAAAAAGTCTAATAAACATCAAGATTTTTGCTAAACAAGCTCAGTATTGTTTGGACCCAGTCAAAAAGGCCTCCATTTGAATGTAAGGAATTATTTTTTGTATATAAGAACACATTTCCCAATGGGAAGGATAAACTCTGTAATATAGTTTTTTTCTAAATTAAAACACCATAAAACCTTTACCACAAATGTATTAAACTTGTAGCTTACAACAGAGCAGCAACACCATGCTTGCTGGTTTGCTGTAACCCACCTTGATTAAATTCTGCATCAAAGTCATTTGGTAAGCTGTAAAGCAGTGGAATTTATATTCTTTCTCTACATAAAAGAAATACTGTCTTCATTTCACAGTAGGAACCTAGAGCACATCAGTGTGAATCAAACAGAGTTATGACATCTAATCAAGTGCAGGTTTCTATAGCAATGGCACTGTGATTTCTTCAAACCTAACTGGCAGCTGATTTGTGGCAAAATACACCATACTTTACATATGTGAACATCCACAGAAGAAAAAGCATTCTGGGAGGTTGCTGTTTTTACCACTCTGTCTCTCTCCCACGTACTGAGCTGATAGATGGCTGATTTTCTCACAATTCACAATAATGAAGGGATTTTAATTCTAGCTACCTAGTAGTGTTTCTCTCCACCTGCAATGTTATTCTTTGCCACACAGAGCTGATAAAGCCATCTAGCTTCAAACAGCTTGGAAGGAATAATCTTAGCCAAAGACTGTTCCTATTTACTGTCTCAAATACCTAAAAATTGCCATGCAATATAAATCCAGCTGTTGCTGTTTTACAGTATTATTATTTTGTACATAATTTTTCAAAGTACTGATTTTACATACGTACATTTCAGAAACATTTCCACCTACACAACAGATTTATGATAAAGTATTTGATTTCAAATTTTCAAAGAGTTATTGTGCATTCCTGTCTTCCAAGCCCTTAAGTTTCTTTGTTAGACATGATGTCTGTACTAAGCAAGTAATAGTAGACCATACTGTGAATAGACTGGTAAACCTATTCAGTGTTAACTTTTGAGCCAGGTATGCAAAAAGTTGAAAGAACAAAACAACAAGTCCCAGAACTTGTTCAAAAATATCTTCAATTTTAGCTTTTAATATGATACATTAATATAGTGCAACAGATATAAAACTAAACAAAATAAAATTCAGGTTGTGTCCTGCTCACTTATTCGGTCTGTCCTTTCTCCTTCTGTAGATTTTCAGCCCAACACACAGGATAGGATAGGATAGGATAGGATAGGATAGGATAGGATAGGATAGGATAGGATAGGATAGGATAGGATAGGATAGGATAGGATAGGATAGGATAGGATTTTTTTATTGGCCAAGTGTGATTAGACACACAAGGAATTTGTCTTGGTGCATATGCTCTCAGTGTAAAAGAAAAGATATGTTTGTCAAGAATCATAAGGTACAACACTTAATGATAGTCCGGGTACAAATAAGCAGTTTAAAGCGTCTGCCAAATCAAAATGGCACATCTCTGCACTATGCTATGATTTCAAAACTAGCTTCAAAGTATAATCCAAGTTAGCCCTAACAACAGTTTATTCATGATGCCAGATTAGAAAATAAGCAAACTGAACAAAGAGAAACAGATTGCTAGGGGAAGGTTAGAGAGAGCCTGTGAGCTAGGATCTTATCAGAGAACACAAAAAGACATTTGATCAGGTCAGAATATCTGTCCAGCCTAGTTCAGTTTTCTCCAATTAAGAATCCTCCAACTATTATGTGACATTTCTCATAATTTCCAGCTAATATGATCACACAGAGAAGAATTAGAAGACCAGTGGTCCAATTGGGAGGGCATCACATAGGAAAGGCTAGCTGTTCCAGTTCAAACAAATGTTCTTGAACTGGAAAAACTTTTCAGTGCCTCCAAGCAACTGAGCATTTCTCTCCCCCTGCTTGTTTGTGAGGGATAGTCACTGTGACTTTTTTTTCTTGAAAATCCAGCTTTGGAACTGCTGAGCTGAACTAGTACCATGGGTAATTATCAAATTCCTAATTATTTTCATTAAGCAGACATTCTATATATGTTTTTTTAAAAATCCAAATTACAAAGCTTTGCCCAAGAAAGTATATTTTGCCTCATGTTATGTCTTAGGTAGGAATTTTTCTTTCCAGTAGAAGGATCCTCTCACCTCCTTGCCCATAGTCTGGGCATCAGAGCCCCCCTCTGAGAGAGATGGGCGGTTTAGAAATAAGAAATATAAATAAAATAAAATAAATAAAATCAGGCAGCCTGGGAAGGCTGAAGCTAGCAAGTGTGCTGTATTCCGAATAGTGTCATGTTCAGCTTCCATGATTTCCTGCTTGCTCAGCATTGCACGTTCCAATCAGCCTCTGAACAAATGGACTGTGCCCTCATTACCAACACTTAAACCTTTGGCATGTAATGCTAGAGTGCATTATGTTACGATGCTTTTAGGGCGTGTGTGTGCAGAAGAGTGCAAGTGGAGGCAGGGAAGGAAGAGGAGGGTTGTTACCAAACCTGTAATTATTAAGTGACATCACATAAAACTTGTTTTTGTTCCAGGCTGAACTGGTTTAACAAAATAAGGGAAGAATTCCATGTGATAAACAGAGACAGCTGAAACAGCACTATACGGCAGCGAGGATTTTCATATACAGAGCAATCAAAAACCAACAGTGGAACTTTGAATACGGTTTAGCATTATAGCATGAACAAAGAATATGGCGAAGTTCACACGTCACTTTAGGCTATGGTTTACTGATTGATAGAATTTTACAATAACCTAAATCATAATTTAGAATGACTGGATTCATCCAACAAACTAAGCCAAAATCAAACAAGCACGTGATGGTTTAGCTTGACATGTGAATTCAGTCAGTATCTCTACTTGCTGTATGTGTCTTTGACAATCAATTATACGGGTTCAAGTATATTTGAGCCTGAAACACAGAATGTTACCTTGATCATGGAGACTGAATCTATCCTGATATTCAGCATCTTGACAGCTCATTAGAGTATTTTACCTTCTAACTTTCAAAGTAGATGCAGCTTCTTTGAAATCAATGTCCATTTCGTTCTGATACCTTAATGTTCTAGTGGAGCACAGCATGTGAACAGAGAAAAACCTAAATAAGCAACTTAAGCTTCATTTTGCTTAGCCATCAAGCGCAAGAACAATCATTCACAGAAAGTAGGATACATTCTAGAAAAATGCAAGGTATCTAAGGCAAAGAATTATATTCGGGGGGGTTTTCCCTTTGTTCTCAGAATTTACCACATATGTGCTAGTATATACCACCCATTTCACTGGAGCTGCTACTGGGATCAGAGGTCAGATTTAAATCCCAAAATGCACTGCAGAGAGCCTATACTTGATTACAATCCTACTTACACCACTATGTATCCAAGACAACTGAAACATTATGTTCTCCTCGGGGATAAAAACCTACCTCTCAGTCATAGGTTTAGGCAAGCTGGCATATCAGTCGACCAAATGAAACTGTGCATACTGGAATATTGCTCAGCATCAAAAGATCCAAGTTATTGTTGTTTCTCTGTTGCCTGATGGCAAGACTTCTGATAGTTAAATCAGTCTTAAGATTTTAAGCACATCCAGGATGTGCACTCAGCTTTGCCATTTGCATTATTAATGAGACATGTCAACAGTCAGCCTTTTTCCCATAAGCATCAGGTGGCTGGTCCATTTTTGTTGTAAACCCATCCTTTGTTGTAAACCTTATTTAGCAATTAAAAGAAAGGGCTGTTGCAAAACCAGCTATGAAAAATAGTCTTGGAAGTATAATGCTGTCAGCAAAGAACCCAGCTAACCGGGACTTTCCACAATTGCTTCTCCTGGGTTCAAACGGTCCATGCCTTCATATGCTCAACGCTGAAAAAAGTAGAAGTTTGCTTTAAGAAGGGGGGGGAAGTACAAGTAGTCCTCATAACAGTTCATTTAGTAACCTTTAGAAGTTACAATGGCATGAAAAAAATGACTTACAACCATTTTTCACACTTATGACCATTGCAGCATCCCGTGGTGATGTGATGAAAATTCAGAGGCTTGGCAACTGATTCATATTGATGATGATTGCAGTGTCTCGGGGTCATGTGATCAGCTTTTGCAACCTTTTATAAGCCAAGTCAATGGGGAAGGTAAATTCACTTAATGACCCTGTTACTAAATTAACAGAAGTGATACACTTAACAAACATGGCAAGAAAGGTCGTAAAATGGGGCAAAAATTCACTTAACAAATGCCTCACTTAACAACAGAAATTGTGGGCTCCATGGTGGTCATAAGTCGAAGTCTACCTGTATGTATCTGTATGGAACAGAGCAAGGTTTTCAATGTGAACATCTGTTTTTCACTTTGAAAGCTTCTCCCCAATTTGTACCTAATGATGATACAATCATGCCCTGATAATATCTATTTTTTGTAGCATCTTGATGTTGTTCCTTTCTTTTTACATCCAGACTATGAGTAAGATAGGCTTAAGTTCTTCTTAACTGCATCAGTGTTAAAATAAAGTTTTCCTTCTTCTTCCCCCCACACCATGTAAAGATAATTCCAAGTTATATAAAACTTACAATGCTTTGTTATGCATTATGTTGGAGGAAAGTGAGGTGGGCAGAGCTGAAGGGGCAATCGGTTTTTCTTTCCTGCCAATTCAAGAATGGGCAGATAACACTCTACAGCAGTGATGGCGAACCTTTTTTTGCTCGGGTGCCAAAAGGGCGCGCGCGCGCACGATAGCGTGCACGCCCACACCCATAATGCAATGCCCTCCCGTGCATGCGTGCACAACCTCCTGCGCTGCTCCCCCACGCATGCGTGCAGACCTCACTGAAGCCTCCGGACTTCCGGTAGGCCCATTGGGTCGTTTTTTGCCCTCCCCAGGCTTCAGGAGGCTTTCCTGAAGCCTGGGGAGTGCGAAAAACGGCCCAACGGCCCAACCGTTGGGTCCATTTTTCGCCATCCACAGGTTCCGAAGGCTTTTTTTGAAGCCTGGGGAGGGCGAAAACAGCCTCCCCCCCCCCACCCTCCAGAACACCGAAAATCAGCTGGCCAGCGCACACATGCGCGCTGGAGCTGACATATGGCAACGCCTCACGTGCCCTCAGATATGGCTCCGCGTGCCACCTGTGGCACACGTGCCATAGGTTCGCCATCACGGCTCTACAGTATAGTGGAGAGAGGCTTTGAGTGGAAATTTGTAAAAAGCTGCATCAGAATTAAATGTTTCAATGTCAAAATTAACAGCTAGGCTTAAAAGTAGTCCCACTAAGAATTAGTTCAACAAATTTTTCAATAAGCCACGGGTATGCACAATATGTGATTTTTTTTCCATTAAGTGATTTTCAGGGGGAAAATAACAAGGGGGAAAAAAGAGTATTTCCAGTTGATTTTAGAGGCTCAAGTGAATCAACACTTAAACATTTCTAGTTCCTGAAACACTAACATAAATCATGGGCCAAACTAATTACATTGCCAATTAAAATGTTAAATTAAATATCTTTCAATAGCATAAGTCTGTTTTTGTATATATGCAAGTGAACATTTCCATTCATCCCACCAGCTGTAACTTTTCAGGATATCAGGCTCAGATTCTAGCAAAACTTGGAAGAAAATAGTATATTCTATTTTTGAACAACTATTGAGCCTGACTATAAATGTGGCCTTCTGCCAACACACATAGCATCATTTGTTTGATAAAATGTATAACCAGAGACAGGCAGTAATTTGTGATAGTTTTGCTTTGCTATATATGTACACATCTACTGGAATGGATAGGGCAAATGCATGAGCACGAAGAACCAAAATACACATACAACTTGACTTGCAAAGCCATAGCTCTATTTGGAAAAACTCTGTGAAGTCTGAAAGGGCTCCAAGAATGCCTATAACCATCCCATCTCAGTAGTGGCTGAGCACAGAATAGGGATAGTGTTTTTCGACTGGCATGTATATCTGTAATTTTACGATTATGTTGTAAATGCTCCCACAAAATGGCTGTTTTGTCACAATGCACCCATTTTCCCAGAAGACAGTACAAAGGCAACCAACCAGAGAGATTGGGAGTTGACAGCATGCAAATATGATACATAAATTAATGTGATTGTTGGTTTGGGGAATCTTTTCTGAGATGCAAATGTACAAGATTTACAGAATGAATAGATACAAGATGTCCAAAAAACATACAAGAGAACCTACGTCTCAAAATGCCCACAAGTCAGAGAACTGAATCCAATGGCCAACACTCCCTTCCAACCAGTGGTGGGTTGCTACCGATTCGCCCCGGTTCGGACGAACCGGTAGTGGCGGCGGCGGGAGGCTCCGCCCACCCGCCCGGACGTCATCACGGACAATCTGCGCATGCGCAGAAGCTTCTGCGCATGCGCGAGCACATCTCCGAACCAGTAGCAAAGGTAAGTGAAACCTATTACTGCTTCCGCTTTGATTTTGTGGTGCTAATTATTCTGGTTTTGGTATCTGAGATTTTATAGACATAGTAGCCCCATTGTGCGATAGGCGGCAAATAAATTTAACAAATAAAGATTTCTCCATAGCAAAAAGTCAGTATGGTGTTTTCATCAGCAACATGCCAGACAAATTAGAAAATCATCCCTCATCCTCAGTGATGGTCACTACAGCCCTGTGTGGTTATAGTTCTACACATAAAGAGGAAAACACTCCCCCCCTCTTTATAATCCAGGGAAATGTCTGGTGACTTCTACTTCCACGGGAGCTCCCTGTGTAATATGAAACCTAATAAACAGTGAACTCTGTAGTGTGCAACTATACTATAATAGTATACTAACTATACTAACCCTAAAATGCAAAGAGGGAAGCAAGAATAGTGACCGTGAGCAACTTTTTCCCATTTTCCAACCTCTTATCTAACTAGATAAGAACACTTCCAAAAGTCTTATGTCCATTTAATTTGCTATAGAGCAAATCACTGCAACTCTTTGAGGCCCCACAAGCCCTACAAGCAAGGCCAAATAGCTCTGAGGGCGGACTATGCCATATTTTGTTTCAGATAAAAAAAGGAACAATTACACAGGGTAATTAATTTAACTTTATGCAGCAGGCATGGACTTTGATTCAAGATCTCATATTACAACATAACATGGAATAAGTTAAGACTGATTTACAACTACCTACTGTATTACAGCCAACCAGATGCTTGATTCCCTCAGTTTCAAAATGGAATGAAAATATTATCTCTCTTTTAGGGAAAGATCAAGTTGACTGTGAAAATGCAAAAGATCTTGTCATGATACTAGGAACAGTAATGTAAGTAGTTCAGAATTGCAGGCTCATATGAATCAAACATATCAAGACAATATGAGGAAACTGCCTGTCAGATTACTTTTGGGTCTAGATGGAGTTGAAATATTGGACAATGTAAGGTAAGAAAAACTCGAATACAAGGTCATGATTGCTCTCCTGGCATTTCCCATGCTCCAAATTCTAGTACTTATTAAAAACCCATTGCTTGTGCTGCACAATTGTTCATTTCCCTATTTACAACAGGGATTTTTGTTCCCTTTGAAGAATATAGATTTTTACGATTCAAAACAGTTTGGATGTGCAGTCCTATGCATACTTAATTGCTTTTCTGAATTCAATGGAACACACTTGAATGGATACATACAGCACTGTGCAAAAAGCTTTTTGGATATTATCTACACAATTACTGTTACTTAAGTCATTTGTCCATGTGATTTTAAAACTTTTTATCTTCAAGGAACTTTTTCCATATTAGCACTGGTGAAGCACTAACATTCAAACAGGGCATGTAAACTATGATTGGAGAATATGGGGCTAAGTGTGTGCTGGCCCTACCCTTCTTGTGTGCCCACCTAAACCTATCCATCTCATACCTCATTAAAAAACAAGATTTGGAGAGGATAATGGTTTCATTAGTCTTCATTTCAGTATAGCAAAAGACCGTGATAAAATCTAGTCCATATCTCCTGGAAGGTTTGCATTTTCTAGTGTATATGTTTTCTATATGTTGCTGAACCACAACTCCTGCAGTTCCTTCAGCAAGGCTGTAAGTGAACATAGAGAATTGTAGTTTACCAACATCAAAAGGAACACTGTTCCAAACCACAAGGGGGGAGGGGGGAATGAATGATAAAACATGCAGCCATGACACAAATGACATTAGAAATCAGGATACAGGTATATAAGGTGGAGTATGCCCTATAGCAGTGATGGCTAACCTTTTCCGGACCCAGTGCCCAAAGCGCACGCGTGCACACGCAAATGCGCGTGCCCCAACCCCCAAAATGCAATGTGCACGTGGCCCCTGCGCATGCATCCCGCCCCCCTGCACATGCGGGTCCCCGCATGTGCCCCACACACATGCACCCCCGCATGCACCCTGCCCCCCGCATGCGTGCACCCCTGCATGCACCTTGCCCCTACACATGCGTGTGAAGCCTCACGCATGCACCCTCCCCCCATGCATGCGTGGGCCCCCCGCACTTCCCACATGCGCGGCAGAGACCCGAAGACCAGCTGGCCAGCGGGAGGCGCACACGCAGCAGAGCTGAACTGGGGCGACGGCTCGTGTGCCATAGGTTCGCCATCACGGCCCTAGAGAGTCACTGCACATGTGCCATCATTTTGATATAAACTCAGTTTGCAGCAAATGCCAACTTTTCCTTTAAAGATTGCCATTAATATTCATTAATTATTATTACAACCATGGCAGTCAGATAGTACAATGGGACAGAAACAACCACTGTTATAATTGCTGGTAGAGAACATGATAAACTTTATAGGGAAACCCTCATTCATAAGCGGTATAAGGCAAGCCAGCTGAAGAGAACATCATCTAATAATCTGTAATGAAAGAACTTATGAATTACACAACCCTTTTTCCTTCTGGTGAACTGTGCTGGAAGTTGAGAAGGCCTCAAAAACTTAGTAACACTGTTCCCTCTAAGGTGCGCGGCCGCGCACGTAACTAGAGAACGCCGTGCGGTAGTTTCCAACTTCCGCGCGGCATTTTCTAATGGTAGAGCCTGCGCGCCCGCACACAGGAAAAGAGAGCACCGCGCGGCAGTTTCTAACTGCTGCGCGGCGTTTTCTCGTGTTACAGGGAACATTGCTTAGTAACTGTATTCTTGCAAAAGTGAGTACTTATATTTAGTAACTGAATTGGAAAATGTTGTTTATTCCAAAGATAGTGAACATCATAACAAAATGCAGTTAAAGCCAAAATTAAAACCTATCAATTTGAACAGTTGTTAAAAGGTTAGTGAAAGAGGTTTTTCCCATCTTCCTAAAAAGTGGCACCAAGTACATTGCTTTAGAAGTACATTCCATATTTCAATACTGGGAAGTCATATTCCCAGCTTCTCACTACCCAGTGAAGAAAATTAGTGCTGTGTATTTAGGGTGTAGACTAGTTCAGCCTTCTCCCATTTGGTGCCCTTTGCACTTGTGCAAATATAATGCTGCAATTCTCAGGCACAACTGCTTTTTGAGATTACTGTATTTCAATACATGAGAGCCTAAAATTAATGGTTTAATATGGTAATCAATGACTATGAGGGGACACATTAAAAATATGTCACTAAGTATTCTCAACTCTGTTTTCTAATTCTAAATAACTGATCTGTACAAAATGCTGCAATTTTTTCTTCGCAAATACAATAAAAAATGAACACAACTAAGTAAATGGTAAACTGCTTAGAACCTTGTTTGGGTTGAACAGCACATAAATTGTGCTAATAAATTAAAAGGAATAATGTACTTTAACATAACATATATTTTAAAAGAAATGCCGTTTATCTGCAAAATAAAATCTTTGTGGAAGAGGGAAAAATACTAGCATCTTCTAGATAACAATGCAACAACCTCCAATTTTCAAGAAATGGCTTCAGATGGCTTACAGTAGATTGTTTTCCCCATTCATGTTCAGGGCTATTAGAAAAGAACAATAGTAGACCATTGTTTCACTAAGTTCTCTGTTTCATACATACATACATGGATGGGGTTTAAAAGTGTGTCTAAAACTGAGGATGTATTTTATAAATATTTCAAATACGTTTGCAATTGTGCAGTTAACAATTTTCAAGGGGAGATTGCTATCCTTTCTACTCGTTTGCACAATCAAAACGAAATGGGTGCAAGTTTGTTTCCTGCACTTCCATTCAGTTTTATCAATAAAGAGTTTGTATTATTTTTTAGCAGCCGGAAGCGAAGAAAAGCGGTACAGAGGGAGGAGGGGTTGATGCAATATTGCAGAGATTGCATGGAGGGGGTTCCTGTTCTTAAGCTCCCCTGGAGGAGGAGGAGGAGGAGCTTTACTCTGTGTGCCTGGCTTTGTGTTGAGCTGCTTACACAGAGCCACACGCTCCCTCAGTCGCCCGTATGACCCCATGGCCGCCTCTCCCTGCGCAAGGCTTTGCCGGCCACGTGGCTGTCACAGCCTCAAACCAAAATGGGGGAAGCAAAACTGGCGGAACTAAACAAATCGCAGCCGGTGACAAGGGGGAAGGGAGGGGGGAAATCCTACTTTAAACTGGAAGAAATGTAACTTCCAAGAGCTAAGTTTTCTGCAATCTGCTCGAGAGATTTTAGCCGTACAACTTGACACGGAAGAAAACTGACAAGCTTGTCCCTTCCCTCCCTGGTTGTTTTAAGGCTTATAACATTTCAGCGGTCACTCAAGCGTTTCTCTTCCCCCTCTTTATTATGACCGTCCGTAGAGAGAAGGAACAGCCACATGGCAGCGGATCTCCCACGAGACCAACGCCAAGTCCAGGGGGAGAAGAAAGGAGGTATTTGCGACAGCTGAGCAGCCCGAAGGAGTCCCCAGAGTCTTAAAGCTCAATTCTCTGATCGCGGAAAAGGCTCGAGCCCTTCCTCACCGTCACGGAAACTCACCCCCCACCCCCCGCCTGCCTACTCTCGAAGCCGTAAAAGTCTTCCCTCGAATAGACGCCGCAACGCCTCCGGAGTACAACTCGCAGCAGGTCCTATCAATGCCCAGACATTACCAGTTATTTCGAGGCTACTGGAAAATATTCCCCGTTTGGTCTCCCCGCTCTTCGATCAACAGGCACAAATCGTCTCCAGTAGTTCCCCTTCATCCAGAAAAGCCTTTCTAGCCTGTTCGCGTGCCCTTCTCGTTTAATTTCACTTCTCCCCCGCGTCCCATTTGAACCGTCGGGCAGACCCGATCGCTCCCCATGCAAAATGCTAACTGCCAATCAACCCAAAGTCTTTCTTCCCCCAACCTCTGGCCTCTGCAAAACTGGCTGGAAGAAGCCCTACTTCGCGGCTTGCGGAAAGCGACCCCTCTTTCTTCAAGTCGCTCCTCTGAAATTCTTAACCTTCCTCTTCGTCTTCTCCTCCCCCCCCCCCAAGCAAAGAGGCCACAAAGCTCTGGCTTGGCCATGCAAATGTTTTTCCTCCCAGATGAGCAAATAGAGCCTCTGGAGGTACAAACTCCAATTTACACAGATCTTCGACATACGCTCGACCCGATCACCTTTCCCTTACACCACCACCCCCTATTTGCAGCCTTTGCTCGATTCCACCCCTCGCCCGAATTAAATCTTTAGCCGGAGCGCGCGGAGACACGCAAGCACGCCAGCGGCGCAATTTAAACCTCCGCGTTACCCAGTTCACATTGTGCAACCGAGGGAAGAAAAGCTCAGACAGCGTCTTCCTCAGATACATCTTAGCCCCACATCTGGAAATATATATATATATA
>QLTV01012198.1:6643801-6655068 GCA_003457575.1 Thermophis baileyi | reverse complement strand
ATAATTTAAAGGAGGGAAAAGGAAAAAGAGAGAGAAACTAGCTAGAACTTAGCATTTAAAGATTTGGAAGTTAAAAATAAATGGAAAGAACAGAAAATCCCAGATTGAGGGAGGAATGAAATAAATGATATTTGATTCCCGCCCACTTTCCCCAGAAATAGTTAATAAAGGAAATATTCCAACTCACTGTACTCATGAAGCAGGCTCATGGGGGGGGGAGAGAGGATGGGGGCACAATATGGCAGCAGTAGCAGCAATATGGGAAATGTGTCACAGAACAGCAGCGTCGCCGCCTCTGGCTTTCCCTGCCCTGCGAAGCAGCAACAGCAGCGGCGGAGCCACCTCCTCCCTCTGTCTCCCCATAGCAACAAGGCGTCCGAGCCATTAACTCCTCCTCCTTCTCCTCTTCCCGCATGCTAACCTTCCTTGCTCACCGCCAACTTTCGCCTCCCTTTATTGTAAATGGGCCGACTCCTTTCCTCGCTTCTCCTGGGACAGTCACAGAAGAGCCGAATCCATTCGAAAGGAAAAGGCCGGGCTGGTATTTTTTGTCGGGGTGGGAAGCGTTTAGTTAATGTTAATTCCTGTAATTATGCACACACAACCGGCACCCCGTGGTTCTCTGAAGAAAAAGAAAAAGGCATGGAGTTCCTCTAGTTTCTTCCACACCTTGACCTTGAATCAGTTTATTCAGGGAACATCCTTAAAGTTTGTCTATTATAAAAGTGGAATTAATCTATTATTGGAATTGACTATATTATTGAGAGAAGGAGGTGGAAGAGTTCAGTTATATATAAAAGCAAAAACATGGCCAGGGACTGTGGAACAGATCACAAATTGCTTACATGCAAGTTCGAAGACAGCCAACTAATTTCCATGGCATGATCTTCACTATATATTCATCATTTCCAAGGAGAACATCAGGAAGTCCTGAACCTCATTGATCGGGAAGCAGAGGAACTATAAATAAGCTTAAAGAAGATGTTAAGGATAAATATGAAAGAGAAACCATGAAAAATGAAGAAACAGAAGAAAGCAAACTAGATGGCAGAACAAAAAACAGACATTTTGAAGAAAAGATGAGGTAGATAATTTGCTTAATACCTGATCGCTTAACAACCATTTAAAGTTACAACAGACCCCCCCCCCACAAGCTATTTACGAATTCCAGAGAACTGACAGTTGTACGTACCCCGTGGTCACATGTTCACATATCAGGTGCATGGCAACTAGCTCACCTTTACTGCCGGTTGCAGCTTTCCGCGATCAGGTTATTGCGATTTACAATGTTTTTTGCCTGTTTCCAGCAAAAAACACCTATAGGGATACTTGGATTTTTCTTAATGACTGCTGCATTCACTTAACGGCTGGTGGGTTTACTGAATGACTGCCATAATTTGCTTAACTGTTGCTGCAAATAATTTTTAAAATCAAGTCTGGTCACATGGGTGCCTTGAGTTAAGATTTACAGCCTTCATTATGTATTTGAGGCTCCATTCCAGTCTTAAGTTGAGAACTAACTAGTAACTGATTCAAGGAAGATCAAACAAGGACTAAAGGAGTGTAGTGAAATTATGTATATTAGAGATGTTAACATCCAAGATACCCTAGAAGACACGTCCTGCTTATGTGAATATCTAATGCTAGAGGATGAAATTAGATCAGCACTCCACTCGTTACTCAGTGAGAAGGCTATAGGAATTGATGGAATATCTAAAAATATGGCAAGCAACAGAACAAGAAACTGTAAAAGTTCTAACAGCCTGCGTCATCATACACAGCTGTTTGCTCTATGTTATCCTGTACTTTCAGCTTTCCAAGAGCATTGTATTTGTTCAGGTCAATATATGGTACTGTTTGTTTACATTCTCAGGTTCCATGCATGATAAAGATTTCAGGAATATCTTTCTACATTTAAACATGAGGGCAATAAAATAAAATGACAACAAATAAGTGACACAATTAGTATATTTACAGCATTTGAGAGTACTGTTCTATTATATACAGAAGATAAGGTATAGTATTTGATTAGTTATCCAGTCAGATAATGCTTAAATTTCATTTTAGTCTTTACGAGTATGGGAACCTATCACTGTTTTAGATGGAAAAAAAACTTGATATGAACTATGTGATTAGAATTGGTTGCCTAGTTTTAAAAACGTAAGTAGTGCTGTGGAATGCTTGCACATTATGTTTCTGTTGACATGGCTGCTTCCAAGATACCAAGAACATGATTCTACTAATAATGTTCCAAAATCATACTTACGTAAAAATTATATAAATTTGTGTAAACTGAATAAATAATGTTCCCTCTACTTATTTTTTACAAGTATAATATGCCAACCTTCACTGTTGACAATATGATTAAAACTAAATTAAACAGATAAATCAACACAATACATTATATCGAAACAGTCACTACAAGCAAGTAAACCATCCTAGTCATAAAAATCACAAACCCGAATGACAATCAACCTCAAAAATGAAGTAACACTGTTTTAATAGTCTTACAAAAAACAAATCACTAACAAGGGTGCTGTATTCACCTTGAGGGCAAAGAATGCTAAAAGAATGGGGTTCATTCAAGAGGAATAAGTCCTTTAGCTCTGTGACCCCTGATTTCTTTCAGGGACTGCACCTTGAATGTCCCTTACCTAGGGTGAGCAGGTTTTACCTGGAGTGAACAGCCCCTGAATTATCCTGGAGTGAAGCCATAAAGTGCTTTGAATAGAATTCTAAAATGGATACAGAAAAATAGAAGCCATGTTGCAATAGTGATTCTCATCCTGGCCACATTTTATACCAACTGAAATTTCTGGATGACTTTCAAAGGCAGTTATTTATATCGTATTTATCGCTGCATCAGGGTTGTGTTTGACCTCAGGGGGCTGGGGTGGGCGTGGCCTGGGTGGGCGTGGCCAGCTCAACATCACTCCTGTCGGGGGTGCCTGTGGTGGCCCGAGCACTCTGCCAACGAAAACAGGCTCCCGAGCTTGGGAGCCCGTTTTCGCTGGCAGAAGCACCACAGGCCAGTCCTTCGCTGTTTCCAGGGCGGCCCCGCAGGCCAGATCTAAGTACCCTGCGGGCCGGATCCAGGCCCCGGGCCTTGAGTTTGATACCCCTGTTGTAGAGCAACTGTTCACAGTTACAATGGTGTAATGACAAAGTAACTTTGTAATAGTTCTCACATTTACAACCTTTGCAGGACCATAAAGCAAAGGAAACCTGAAGTACAGTAAGATCATAAGCACAGTCACTAAAAGTTGAGTTGCCAATCCAGTTGTGGTTGATAAATGAGAATTTTCCTGTAATCAAGTCACATGGTGATGAAGTAGGAGTTACTGTTACCAGGGTTTCATGGTCCAAGTAGGATTATAAACTGGCAAATCGCTCTCAGCTGAACAAAGCCCATGGCTTCTATTTGGTGTTTCAGAGAATGCATGAGGTCTAAGAAGACTCCAAGTTGCAGACTTGCTTCTTCATGTGAAAGGTGACCCTATCTACAGCTAACCTTGGAACTGCCTCTGAGTTAGTTTCCAGATAGGCAGCAACTCAACCTTTCTAAGAGTTAGTTTGAGCTGGTTTGTACCATTCCAGACCTTCACAGCCTCTGGATACTGAATCAGAACTTCCAAAATGTCTCTACCTCAGCCTGGGAAGTTATACATCAACTGGATAGCTTCAGGACTCCCTACTCCCAGTGATTGTTGCCTGTCCACTAAGATCAGAAAGAAAAGATTTTCTCCAGGCCCCTTCACATAGGGAATGTCATCAATAGGGTTCATGAAGTAAGGCTTTCTCAGTTGCTGCCCCACTCTCTGGAACAGCATTCTGCCAGAAATTAGATTGACCCCCACATTCTTTAGTTTTCAAAAGGAAATAAAGACCTGCTTTTTTTTTCCAACAAGACTTTGGGACTTGATAACATTACCTTGTTCTTCCTTGCAGGGAATGTCTAGATGTGCATTGTATTATCAGTGTCTGAGGTATTTGGGATTGTATATTTTTATACAAATTAGAAATGGAAATCTATTGAAAAATAATCCACACTAATTAAGTGCTCCATTACCAAAGTAACAACCCAAATTCCCACAAGAGAAGCTGTGTAAGAAGCTGTGTAAGATGAGCACTAATGCACTGCAGCAACCTGGAACACCAGAAAAAGGGAACCGACCACCTACTGTATACATCTTCCAACAAAATGGGCACCCATGCAACTTTAACAAAAAGTCCTGACCACTCAATTCACCACAGCACAACAAACAAGATATGAAAAGGATAATACTGCCATACATCAAAAAATCTCAGAAACAACCAACAGATTATTACAACCACATGGCATCACATACCATACAAACCAACTAAAGCCCTCCAAAACATGTTAACTAACCAAAAACCTCAGTAGCCCAAGACGGGAGGGGGGGAACGGGACAGGAATAATCTATAGTGTAAGGATTATAAAAGCCACCATGTAGGACTGGCAGGCAGACAGAACACATCCTGAACACCAACTAGCAAACAGAAGACACAATGAAAACTCCTTAACCTCACAACACATGGACAGACTCAACTGGGAAAATTGTGAGCATCCTAAACCAAGCCAAATTAAAAAACGCTAGGAAATCCCTGGAAGCCTAGCAATCATACAAATCAAATTTCAATAGACACAGAGAAATAAACCATATTTACATAACATTCAAAAGAGACAATAAAAAAGAAGGAAACAAGACCAGAATACATCTTCTCCAGCAGACAACACCCAGATAAGCAGAAAACAACACCCTAATTAAGGAATTACCAAAGAGAAAACTATACCCTTACCAACATTGGCAGAGTAAACTACTGTATATAAATGCAGCAAATTCCACACTCACTACCACTGATTATTTTACCTCCTAGTTGGTTAATGAAATGTCTGCAAGCAAGCAACCAAGCTCAGAGAGCACTGAGGTTTCCATAGTTTTATGTATTTATTTTATACAATTGTTGAAAACCATTCAGGGTGTATAATTACTGGAGTGGCCTATCAATCCACTAAAATATCAGCATACTGTTTCTTCACTGCATACTAACAAATGGACTTTCCAATAACTTAATTAAGATGTTAAAAAGCAATAGGAAGAAGGTATCCACATCCAAAGCACCCATGGGTGTGACTGCTCCTTCCTTACAACTATAGACAGGAAATGTCACTATGGTAGGAAAGAAAGATCTGCAAAGGATATCTCTCCTTTTCCCAACTTGCAAGTGATCAAGCAAGAAAATATGATTGATGTTATCAAACACCACAGATACATATAAAATGATCATTCACTAGGTCAGTGATGGCGAACCTATGGCACGTGTGCCACAGGTGGCACGCGGAGCCATATCGGAGGGCACGCGAGGCGAAGCCTCCTGAAGCCTCCGGAGTGCGAAAAACAGCCCAACAGGCAAACCGGAGATTGTGCGCATGTACGGGGGGAGGGAATGGGTGTGGGCACGTGCATGCGCGCTAGCACGCGCATGCACACCCTTTTGGCATGTGAACCAAAAAAGGTTCACCATCACTGCACTAGGTCTTTTACCAGAGCAATCAATATTGTTTGCATCTGTGACATTCTATGTTGCATCTTAAACTACAATCCAGATTGAAAGTTGGATTATGATGCCAGCCTTTCCTTAGCTATTATCCCTGGGAGAGATCCAACAGGTGATAACCTATAATGAGGATAGGGATTCTTTATGTGACTGGTGGGAAAAGGGGTTACTTGTATTTTACAGGATTTTCTTTTCTTTCTTTTTTAGTTAAGCATGATTTTTATGTTATTGTTTCACTGTTTTAAATATATTTTAGGACATACATTATTGGTCTCATATGTTTCTGTCTCAAAAAGATGGGAAATTGCATTATAGTTAAATATAGCAATGGTACTGCTGCATTTCAGAGAGATCCATGACATACTGTAACCTATATCACACACAGTTCTTTAAAAGCTGATAGCATATTCAGATTACCCTCTCTTACTTTCTTAAGTTAGCAATAGAGGTGTTTTTTTCTGTCAAAGTAACTACCTTTGGATTGGGACAGTAGATTGTTGTTAAATTTAAAGAATGTTGAGAATAGAGGAATAGGCAGGAAGAGCAAATGCCAGCACATGTAGCTGCTGGAACACCTATTGGTTTCTGATTTACTTTAAGTTTTCCATAACATTACTGTATTGTATGGGGGGGGGGAATAAATGGCCACATGCTTTTACCAAGTATGCATGTGGCCAGAGCCTGTACTACTTTGGGATGGATTTTCAAAGGACATCTTGCTGAGGATTAACTGCAACCTGGACCTGGTTATGATCAGGCAAACTAATTTCTCTGAAATTAGTCCAATGAATATGCCTTAAAATAAGCACCAGCAGCAAACAAGGAAAGTGTCATGGAATATGGGCAATATTAAACTCTGGGTTTTTAATTTGCTTAAAGTCCCAGCTCTTTTCACTAGGCGTCAGAATTACCTGATGACTAAAATATGGCACTGGTAATCATAAAATGTAGGCAAAGCTTACCTACACTTACACTGCCCTTACAATCAACACTAGTATCTGTTTTTCAGTACATTCGTCTCATGCCTCAGGGCAGTTCTGCTTCAAGTAAGATATACGGAATACAACCACCCTTATAGTTTCTGAAGTAGTAAACAGGCACTGGAATTCCTTTGGAAGAAAGGAGATGACGTACTTTGATTATTCAAAATCATAGTACTGTGGTGTGGTGTGTTGAATTTCTAAGTATTCTCAATCTATTCATGCAAATTTATATTGTTCTCTAATTTATTTGTATTATATTTTAAGACATGAACCAGCTTGTATTTCAGGAAAAAAATATTTGTTAATAAACCCCTCAGGGGTGAATGTATTCAGTAATGTCCTTCCTTGTTTTGAAAGCCACTTTGATAAAGTTGACAACTGAAATGCCTTGTCAGAGAGATCTGTCTAAAAAAACATCTGAGTGCTCAGAAGTTCACCACTTACATATTCTTATCCTTCTCCAGCAACATTTGGAAGAAAAACTTCCAAAGGCTGTATGTATTCACAGGCATGGGAGTTGAGAGCCCTCAGAATGACTGCAGGATATTTTAATTTACTGGATTGGTTTCAGTGGTCATTATGGATTTTACATATTGTTGGGTTTTACTGTTATTCTAAGGTGTTGTTAGTTGCCCAGAAATGCTACAGTGACATTGGTGGCCATATAAATTGAGTAAATTTTAACAAACTAGCAAACAGAGTTGGCCAGAAGTCTGCACCAACTGAATGCACCTCCATAGATTTCCCAGAATGCAACAGGAAGAGTTCTACATGAAATCTGCAGGGGTTCCTCTCATAACTGGAAAAGATTCCCATGAAACTCGTTTCTATAGCAACTGCTGCTAGAACCTGAACAGGCCACAAACTTCTTTCCAAACAGGCCAAGGGAATTGGATTTTGTTGAACCTAAAAATGACTGCTGACACAACTTGCTGTATAATCTCTCTTTGGCAAAATTATTCAGATGGGTTTTGTTTTTAGAAGGTTTAGAGATTCTTCAGGTTTAATTGTCAATAAATCAGCATGACCTCCATGCCTTTAAAAACAATGATCTTTTCAACCAGAGAATGGAGAGCAATTCTTAGTGTATGCAACCTGCCTATGGTAAGATAACAGCTATGACACATGCTGTTTGCTCCATGAAAGGTTTTGCTAGATAATGAAGGACTCCATTAAAAGCCTGTCCTTTTTGTTTTCTGGCTTATGTCCATTTTATATTGTGATGGACTCACACGTGGGTGCACCTATGTGCGATCATAAAAGCATCTGTTTTTAAACAATCATCTTTTAACTTAATAATATTCCTTAGTCCTTGAGAAATTATTTTGACTGCCTTTTCAAAATATGTTTTAGAAAAAAGGTATACCATTTCAAAGTTTACAGTAAATACTATAATTTTCTGCCAGAAGAAAAATGCATACTGTTAGTGTTCTACCATAGAAATAGTAGAACTTTATTTCTACAAAATGTGGTGTGGTGAGATTACATTAAAAAGTTCTAGGATAGCTGAATATTAATAGACAATAAACCAAGGATGAGAGCTTCCTGTTGTATTTCACCATTTTAAGGTGCAAAACATCCTTCTATTCTTCCTGTGTTTGAAAATAGGTGTGTAATGACGAATAAGTGGCACTTTTTGGAACTCAAATCATAGAGTTTTGCATTGATTTGTTCAAATTATTAGTTGTAGACCAGGGATGGGAAAAATTTCAATGAGCAAGAATATACTTAATGTTTTGGTTACATCATACAGATGGGCAGGGCTGAGGTTTGATGGGAATATTGGAGGAACTTGTTTAATTTTATTTACACACACACACACACACACACACACACACACACACACACACACACACAGAGTGGGAAACTGTACTTACTTTCTTGTAGGTACTAACAATGTCAACATAATAACGCCCTCCAATACCAAATACATATAAAAGTGAAAAGATCTAAAGAGATAAAACACAAAAACTGCAAATGCTGTGCACTTGCAAACTCCACCTTCAGTTATAACACGCTCCCTTCCTGTGCAAGATAGGTCTTGACAATTTTCCTAAAACTGATGAAATCTCTGCCAAGAGGCAGTTCCAAAGTGTGGAGGCAGGTACTGAGAACATCTGTTTTAGAAGCCTGTCAGGTGACAATGTTATAAGGACAGGACCTGGAGAGAGCTGACCCTTTTGATCTGGTTCAGAGGAAGCTCTAAAGGACACAAAAGAGGGTTTGAACCTTGCAAGGTTCTCTGGAATTGCAGGTTGGCAACTCTTGTTATATCATTGATCAAAATATGTATTGGTCCTTGGAGCATATTAAGATATTTCATACCCCACTTTAGATCTCAAAGGACTTCCATGATGACTTGCAAAAATATTCCAAGATCAATATAGATTGGCTTAAAATGATTGTAAAAATATGCAAAACAAAATGGCAGCTTAAAAAAGCATGTACAAAGTGGGGGGGGAATTCACATGCAAAATGCTTCTATATGTAGTAACTTGAATCAAGCTAAAGCTATTCTGTATCTCTTAATAATAGAATTCAAAATCCACATG
This sequence comes from Thermophis baileyi, assembly GCA_003457575.1. NCBI lineage: Eukaryota > Metazoa > Chordata > Lepidosauria > Squamata > Dipsadidae > Thermophis > Thermophis baileyi. Next base: position 6,645,953 of record QLTV01012198.1, on the reverse strand, counting down.
AATTATTCAGAGAAGATTCAATTGTGATTTTTTTTTTGAAAAAAGGTATGTCATCATCTCAATAAATAAAATACATCAATAATATTTTTTATCTAATTTCAATGTGATAAATTCTCTCTGAGGCTAATTAAAAACAATGATAGTGCATCATCCATGAATATTGGTTTCTTATTACAATTAATTTTCCAATAATTAGTAACAGACTCTGTGCTATTATACTCAGACTATTACAAAAACTCAAAAGAAAATTGATTTTCTGTAAATCAGACCCAGTAGGATATCACTGAGTACCTAAGAGCCTTCTGTAACTGGTTGCCTTCCACATGTGTTGAGGTTACAGTTCCTAAACTCTGAACCAGGCTAGGTGGAAATTCTAGAAATTGTTAACCCAATACACTGGATGGGCACTGATATGGGAAAAATGATATAAAAATTACAGTAACCAATTTTGGGAGAAAGACCATATATGTTTTCTCTCTCTCTTCTGACTAAAATATCCCTAACCCTAACCCAATTCTGGGAGAAACAGCAGGTCTTAAGCAGTTTATGGAAGAATAGTGGGAGCAATATGAATCTAACTGATCTAACCTTCACATAGCCATGTAGTCAACTGACTGTAACTCTATATTTCCACCTTGCCCAAGAAATAATTTTATATACTTTATGGAAAAGTTATTCAGATGAGCTCCCAGTTCTGTATTTAATGTGCTAATATTACTGGGCAGTTAACTCCCTGGACAGTTTTCTGCTAGGTTGCTAGCTTTCTGTAGATGTTCCTCATTTGGCTGAAATGCCCTCTTGAAACAGAAGCAGAACAGTTGTCAGAAGTATTGGTAGGAAATCAACATCAGGCATGGTTGTGGAATTTGCATTGGTTGAGTCAGCTTCAATTAAGGGGGGGGGGAAGACTCCGACTCTTCTGGTTGTGAGATTTTAGGCTGCTCTTCCAGTATGTCATGCATTCTTTTAGTTCTTGATTGACAATAGGCAAAAAAGACATGTATTCCTGACAAATCTTTTTACTAATGTAAGGGCTAGCAAAATGTAGGCACAGCTCATCTTTATATAATCTCCCTTTATCTCTGTTGTATAAACACAAACTATTCAGTGTTCACAGCTGTTCTCTGCAACATAGTAATTGGTGTGAATAGAATTAATACTCTCTTTCTTCATTGAACATGTCTGTGCTAATCCGTGCTGGTCTAATTCCCTGCATTTTGCTTAGCAAATGAATTGAGATGAAGCATTTATGGAACAAGTATGAGAAGTAACAACAGCACCAATGTATTTATTTAGGTTTTCTCCTCCCTCATGAAGTAAAGGTTGAAGAGAGATATATTGCAGTCATAGCAGGTTCTTTGTTCACATCAACAAGAGATAAAAATGTATATCTTAGCAAATCAAACATTGGATTATAAATATGTTTTGCTCTTCTAAATTGTCAGTGAGATTTTAAGAAGATTGTGTATGCAGTAAAGAAGGGTATTCATCCAGAGTGGTGTGGAATATGTGATATATACTAACATTAAGCTTTTATATGAGCAATGCATTCAAATCAGTTTATATTGGAAACCTTTGTCAACCCTAGGACTGGAAAAAATTGTACAGCTAGAAAAGGACTTAAACAGTTTTTAGCACTCTTAAATGTATTATCACAGTTGGGTGGTAGTCTGTAGCCAATGTTAGCTGAACATGAAAGTTAAGCAGATCAATCCTAGTTAGTATTTGGATGGGAGACCCACTGGGTAATACTAGGGTTGAAGGCTAGACTGGAAAATAAAGCAAAACTCCCAAAAGAAGGCAATATCAAACTGCTTTTGCACCCATGCTAGGACAACTGTATAGATACAGTATGTCACAGAAGTAAGTACACCCCCTCACATTTTGTAAATATTTAAGTATATCTTTTCATGTGACAACACTGAAGAAATGACACTTGGCTACAATGTAAAGTAGTGAGTATACAGCTTGTATAACAGTGTAAATGTGCTGTCCCCTCAAAATAACGCAACACAGAGCCATTAATGTCTAAACTGCTGGCAACAAAAGTGAGTACACCCCTAAGTGATAATGTCCAAATGGGGCCCAAAGTATCAATATTTTGTGTGGCCATCATTATTTTCCAGCACTGCCTTACCCCTCCTGGGCATAG
>QLTV01012198.1:6602507-6627980 GCA_003457575.1 Thermophis baileyi | reverse complement strand
ACATCGAGGGAGATTATCAGTGGTCTTGTATGTCTTCCATTTTCTAATTATTGCTCCCACGGTTGATTTCTTCACACCAAGCTGCTTGCCTATTGCAGCTTCAGTCTTCCCAGCGTGGTGCAGGTCTACAATTTTGTGTCTGGTGTCCTTCGACAGCTCTTTGGTCTTCACCATAGTGGAGTTTGGAGTGTGACTGTTTGAGGTTGTGGACAGGTGTCCTTTATACTGATAACAAGTTCAAACAGGTGCCATTAATACAGGTAATGTGTGGAGGACAGCGGAGCCTCTTAAAGAAGAAGTTACAGGTCTGTGAGAGCCAGAAATCTTGCTTGCTTGTAGGTGACCAAATACTTATTTTCCACCATAATTTGCAAATAAATTCTTTTCAAATCAGGCAATGTGATTGTCTGGATTTGTTTTCTCATTTAGTCTCTCATAGTTGAGGTCTACCTATGATGTCAATTACAGGCCTCTCTCATCTTTTTAAGTGGGAGAACTTGCACAATTGGTGGCTGACTAAATACTTTTTTGCCCCACTGTATATACATACATATACGCGGTAGATACCTTATCATACAGCTACGGACACAGGGAGAGCAATGAGATACATGACGAGACAGAGAGATACGCCCTCTATTTTTTAAAAAATAATTTTTATTGAACATTTCCCAACATTAAAAAAACACAAATACAAAATACAAATACAAAAAAAACATGAAAAAAATAAAAATAATAAAACAAACATCAAATATAACAAATACAAAATACAAACAATTATGAACATTTAGAACACTATACAATATATTTTAGAGTATTTCGTGTCAAAACATATATGATACTTTCATACTTTACCATTTAATATAGTACTTATTAAAATATTATACTATTTATACCATTCATAACTTAACCTATAATTACATATATACATGGATATTTTGTCATTCAAATTTTAGTTTTTTCTGTTTCTTATTTTGGTTCCTAATTTCTAGCCAATTGTAAAACCAATTCAAATACAAAAAAGAAAAAAAATAAAAAAATAAAAATAATAAAACAAACATCAAATATAACAAATACAAAATACAAACAATTATGAACATTTAGAACACTATACAATATATTTTAGAGTATTTCGTGTCAAAACATATATGATACTTTCATACTTTACCATTTAATATAGTACTTATTAAAATATTATACTATTTATACCATTCATAACTTAACCTATAATTACATATATACATGGATATTTTGTCATTCAAATTTTAGTTTTTTCTGTTTCTTATTTTAGTTCCTATTTTCTAGCCAATTATAAATACAAAATACAAACAATTATGAACATTTAGAACACTATACAATATATTTTAGAGTATTTCGTGTCAAAACATATATGATACTTTCATACTTTACCATTTAATATAGTACTTATTAAAATATTATACTATTTATACCATTCATAACTTAACCTATAATTACATATATACATGGATATTTTGTCATTCAAATTTTAGTTTTTTCTGTTTCTTATTTTAGTTCCTATTTTCTAGCCAATTATAAAATCTATTCCAAATTCTATAGTAGTCCAATTCCTCTTTTTCTTTTAGTTCCATAGTCATCCTGTCCATTTCAGCGCATTCTAGAATCTTACTAATCACCATTTCGTTTGGGGGAACCTTTTTTTGCTTCCAGTATTGTGCGAAGGCAAAAATAATTCTGGCAGCAGGTAATAATAGAATAGAATAGAATAGAATAGAATAGAATAGAATAGAATAGAATAGAATAGAATAGAATAGAATAGAATAGAATAGAATAGAATTTTTTATTGGCCAAGTGTGATTGGACACACAAGGAATTTGTCTTGGTGCATATGCTCTCAGTGTACATAAAAGAAAAGATAAGTTCGTCAAGAATCATAAGGTATGCAGTGTTAAATATTGTCTTTTTCCATTTTTGGGTCTAATATTCCCAATAAGCACAGTTCTGGTTTCATTTGAATTTTACATTCCATAATTCCTTCCAACCATTCCCTAACTTTTTGCCAGTATTTCCTTGTGTGTGAGCAAGTCCACCACATGTGATAGAATGTTCCCGATTTATAACTACATTTCCAACACTCCGGAGACAGATTTGGAAACATTTTGGCCAATCTCGCTGGTGGCAAATGCCATCGGTAGAACATTTTATATAGATTCTCCTTATAGGCCACTGCCATTGTAAGTTTATAATTAATTTCCCATAATTTATCCCACTGGTCCAATTCAATGGTATGTCCAAAGTTTCTAGCCCAACTAATCATTCTTTCTTTAACTGTTTCTTCTTCTAATTTATATCTTAAAAGGAATTTATATATTTTTGTAATCATTTTTGTATCCGTTCCTTGTAATATTTTATCTAATTCCAATTGTTTTTTTTGAATGCCAAATTTCTCCTTGTCTTTTTTAAATCTTGTTTTAATTTATAGATATGGCCACCACTCAATAATGATTCCCTGTTTCTTTAGGTCTTGGACCGATTTTAATTCACTTTTTTCATCCAGTAGCCCTCTAATGGCCCCCTCTTAAAACGGTAACAGTCTTGTGTGGACCCCATCAGAGTCTTAAACCGGCGATGTCAATGCTGAATCATTCCTATTGCTTCAGCTTACATCTGGTCAGCTCTTAAATCACAATACCTTAACACTTACAATTAAGGAAAAAGAAGGAACTGAATATTTCTTGACATGGGACATTTTATCAATGGTTAGAGTTAGATAATAAAAACAGAAGTTAGAAATATGGGGATACAAAAAGGACTAATGTTATAAAGGGGATTTGTTAAAGTAGACATGTATATAGCATTACTATTATAGAATTAATATCATTGTGATGAATACTATTGTAAACATTTTGATTATGATTTCCTAAAAATAATTGTACCCAGACAACATACTGTTTGATTGAAATTGAATTTTTATGTTACATAAATAAAACAAATAAAAAATGTGATTTTTTTTTAAAATTGATAATTTCAGCACCATGGTCTTAATAGGAAGCTCTTTTGTATATTGTATTCATGTTACTGTTTGCCTCCCCAGGACTTAAAGCATCTGTTGTGTGAGCAGCTTCTTTTGGGTCCAGGACAGCCATTTCGATTCATTTTTGTCATTGTTTTAAAAAACACAGCAAAAGTTGAGATGGTAAAATGGTTTTTATTCATATTACAAAATTGATAAGCAATTAATTGTAATCAGTTGGAATATAAATCTTCCCAGTCATTGTATTCTATTGTTGTGTATCACTTTGGTCTCTGATCACAAAGGAACAGCAAATATTCAACACAATATTTTGTGGTTTGATGCAGCTATATACGGATGATCATTCTTGGGGTCAATTACTTTTAAGGAAAATAAATTACCTGCTGATTCTACCTGTATAACATGAATGACTGCAATGGTGCAGATAATATTTCTTCTTTCTGTTTGGGGCAGGACTATTTTAATCAATTTTATCTTCTATTGCCTTCAGAATATTACAGTAGATATACTTCATTCCTGAGATGGTGATACCTCAAATTCCAACATCTATAAAGCAGAGAAAAGAAATGTCTGGCCTATGAGTTCAACTTTCTTGCAAGGTGTCTACATTTAGCCAACAGAGGCCCCTTCTTTAGACTTTCTATCCTATATAAAAGTATTTAATAGGAAGCTAGCTTCATATGGATTCGACAAGAACTCCCAGAGTTAACTGTTAAAACTAAGTATAACTCCCAGTAGTGACCACACTAGCACTTCTGTTCCATTGCCATTATAAATATCCCAAACTGACAATTCAATAAAACTAGCACCCTGTTTCAATTTCTTAGTCACAGCTGCCAACTACTTGGTTATGCCTGGCTGTGCACACCTATCAACAACACCAAGAGCAACACAGACAGTAGCCCATTTATGGTAATTAGCCATCTGGCAGACTGGCAAGCTCTATAGAGAATAACGGCAAATATAGTAAGCCCAAAACTCAGGATTGGCAAATGAAAAACAACACCATTTATAAGAATAAACCTAATCTAGATGTAGATGTAGCATCTTGGCATCCTTGGGATGTAGGTTCTTCCTCGGAAGGGACGTCTTGCAGGTGCTCTCGCTACTGATGGCCCTCTCAAGTGTGGCGCAAGCATGAATGATTCTTCTTCTGTTAATATTCTGCAAACATGATCTACTGTGCGTTGAGCAATAGGCACTTGGTTAATCTTGGATATGGCATCTTTCCATGCATAATTTAATGAGTTAATGATAATGCTGATCATCTATATATTACTTCTATTACATCTATTACATCTAAATATATTACTTTTATTCTTTCCTGGACTCCGGTCTTATTCTTGAGGATTGGGAGCATGGGAACAAGATTCATTTCACCTCTGATTATTTTTCTCCGCAACAGGTTCTACATTTGGAAGCTACTGACAGCTATAAAAAATATAAGGCAGCTGTCCTGGATGTGGTTATTTAAATTCACCAAAATTCTTCCTAACTAAAATAGGTTTAGGGGAATTTGCATCCAAACAGAAGAATACTAGTATCTTGGCTATTCTGTAAATTATCCTGGAAAATTACAAATTTTGTTTGTAAAAAAATTCAAGATTCTCTCTCTCTCTCTCTCTCTCTCTCTCTCTCTCTCTCTCAATAGATACTTTATATAGCCAGAACTGACCAAGAATTCCTAAACAAAAAAGCCAGAAAAAGTTCAAAACCAATAATCTGTGATAAAATAATCTGATTCCCTCCAAATGATTAAGAAAATAAATCCCATAATCCCAGTCTTCTCCTATTCTGATCAGCTGCTGGGAGCCTTTACCTTAAACATTTGGGATGACATTTGGTTGCCTCCCATCAGCAGTAAAGCTACAAAAAAAAAATCAATTCCATTAGTGAACTAAAGCATCCAGACTTCCCTGAAGTCTACTAAATGGTGTGTAGTGATTTAAATCAAGAGAGGATCTAGATATAGTTCTTGCAGGGTTGATTTCCTAAAGATTTAAAATGTCATTGTATAAGAATGAAAAATATTGGATGGCTAACAACGCAAAGCAACCATTCAGTATGGCATTACCAAAATAATACAAAACTAGAGTAATTCAATATTCTTGCAATTGGAGTCAAGAACTTCAAAATGCTTTCCATAAAATAAGCTTTTACTGGCAAGTCTGAAATCATTGAGTTAAGTGCCATTCAGCTGAGTGCATTGATTTTTTCCCCCTCGTCCCCTCCCCTCTCCTTGCCTTGCTTTTAATGGCTTCCATTTACTATTTATTGAAAGAACCAGAGAGTACAGTAAAGACATTATCTGGCAGATGAAAAACTAAAGCAGGGGTCTCTATGGGTTCAGAGAGGAAAACTGCATATACTTCCGGGAAATACTCAGCAACAAAATATATCTTGTCAAAAAGTTCCAGATACTGAACATCTGACCAAGCATATCTGTCTCTTGCCTTCATAATGTCTCCATTTTGAAAGGCCAAGCAAGAAAAAGTAATTTTAAAGCGTGCAGCATTTATGCAAACAGTTGCCCTAATTTTGGACAGCAATTGTTTACAGTGTTGATGCTTTAGTGTATAGTAATAATTGGTATAGGCAAACTAGAACAATTGGATGTGGGCTGCAAAATCTCCAGAGGATTGAAACATGGCAACAAAGAGATACAAAACTAATTCTTTATTGAGATAGTTGTTGTCCATATTTGTAGAACCCAGATCTGATAGCCCTAAAGCAAACTTTCCTCAGGTTCCAGGAGGACTGGCAAATTATGCTATGTTCCTGCAGATCAAAATATCTCTCCCCAAAGGCTCCCAAATTAGTTCTGAAAACCACATCTCTTTGCATCCCCATTTATAGAACAATGAAAAAAAAATTTTTTAGGTTATGCAGTTTCCAAAGTGCCTGACATCCGTATCAGAGATCCCGGGCAACTATATTTTCCAGAATTTTTGGTGCCTCAAATGTTGCTATGGCAGCACTCACAATGCTGGTATAGGAGGCTAGATTTGCAGGAATTGTTGAATCACAAATTAGCCAATCACAAATTAGTTTAGCAATAGCAATAGCACTTAGACTTATATACCGCTTCATGGTGCTTTACAGCCCTCTCTAAGTGGTTTACAGAGTCAGGATATTGCCCTCAACAATCTGGGTCCTCATTTTGGAAGGATGGAAGGCTGAGTCAACCTTGAGCCAATCAGGATCGAACTGCTGGCAGTCAGCAGAATTAGCCTGCAATACTGCATTCTAATCACTGTGCCACCACAGTATTAGCTTAGTATGTTATATGTATATAATCCATGTGATTAGTTTATAGTTCATTGTGTATTCAGAAGATGGGTTTAATTGAGTAAATGCCTTTACATAGGGCTGCCCTTGAAGAATATCTGGAAGCTTTACCTAGTATTGAATGCAGTAACATATGAGTTATGTGTGCTTCTAGAGTAGCACGTTACACCTGTGCTCCACAAGCAGTATGAGTTGCCAGTTTGCTTCTGGGTCCAATTCAAGGTGCTGGTTTTAACCTTTAAGCCCTTCTTAGGTAACCTGGGTTATCTGATGGACTACCTCTCCCCAAGTACATCAGCCCAGCCCAGCCCACTAGATCTGGCAGATAGGCATACTGCAGGTAGCATCAGCCAGGGACCATCATTTGATGGCTCCCAGGAGATGTGTCTTCTCTGCTGAGACACTCACTTTATGGAACATGCTTTGCCCTGAAATTAGAGTAGCTCCATTCCTTTTGGTATTCCAAACAGCTCTTAAGTCTTGGCTAAGTTGTCAGAGATCCCAGGTGACTGGAAACCTGTTCAAATGGCTGCATTGATAAGGTAGCTATTTTAATCTTCCCTCTCCTGTGCTTTATATTTTTTTTACAGTATTTATTAAAAAGGTTTTTATAGTGTATATTTTTGTTTTAAATTTATTGTTCTTATTGATTCTTGTTCATCTTTGGTGAGATGCACAGTCATAAAAATGTGATTAATAAATAAAAAAATAAATTAAATTAAAACACATATAAACATATAGTGTGAACCCAACCTTTTAGAGTATACCAGTGGAAAATTCCTTCTCTTATCCAACCTGGTCAAGAAAATTTGGGAACAGCAGAACTTGCTCTGTAGTACAAATAAGATTTGTTGGATAAATCTATATTTCATCTCAAGTAAGGATTAATAATAAGTTAACATTCCACACAAATTCTTTTTCCTTATCTCTGATGATTTTGCCCCTCTCTAAGATCTGGTTTACACTTCATAAGAAAGGAAGGTTTGTTGAAGCAACTATTTTATTTATTTATTTTATTTTATTTGTTTGTCAAACATGTACAAGATAGCAGGTATAGGTATAAACATAAACATAATCAAAGTGAATACAGATAGATGAGGACAATAGGACAGTAGGACAGGGACAGTAGGCACGCTGGTGCGCTTATGCACGCCCCTTACATGGATGGATTTACAAATCATTCAATATAATAAATTCTGATTTACATAACCTGCTAATGTAAAACCAATTATGCTGTCAAGCCTTAGGGACTGAGAAAGAGGACTGTATAGAATTTCCAAAATGAAGATATTTCTGCCTCTGACCTGAAGAGGAGGAAGTATCAATGGGACTGAAGCAGCTTTCTGTCAGCTGGATAGCTTTCAGGAGAAGTGTGTTGCTTATTTGGGGCACACATCTGGGATGTGACAGAGAGACTTCAAAGACTCTTTAAGTCTGCTGACAAATGTCCTTTCCTTTGATCATGTAGGAACAAATCACACAGCCAGATATAACCTTGAAGACACTGCAAGGGACAATAAAGTACTAGGCAGGAGACTGAAAGAGTTGGGAACATTGGGGTATTTTCTTTTGTCAAAGGACACGGCTCAAGAAGAGAAAGAATGCTGGAAATGAACATATAGCTATAAGGAAAGTGCCTAAGGGACTGGTTCAGGGGTGGGTTCCAACTTACCTCGCTGCCGGTTCGCTCCCTCCCGCGCCACGTGGGCGTGCCTCATGAGCGCGCGCATGCACAGTAATAAAAAATCCAAAACAACAACAACCCCAAAGCCAAAAAAAAAGATGGTGACCGCAAGCACAGTGCCGGAAGTCGGCTTCTGCGCATGCTCAGAAGGAAAAAATAAATAAATAAAAATAAATAAAAAAAAGATGGCCCCCACGGACCGGCACCGACCGATCCGGTTCGGTGACATCATCGTGACATCACCAGCGGGCCGCTACCAGTTTGAGAGAACTGGTCCAAACCGGGAGGAACCCACCCCTGGACTGGTTGCAATTCTTTGTTCATTGGATATGTTTCTGAGATCAGAGATTTGATCTAGTCTTTAAAATGAATTGTGTGGGAAGAAAGAAGAGAGGCGAGAAATTAATTTGATGCTTAGTACTGGGATATATTACATACTCTACAGATATGCAGAACCCAATAAGGAGCATGGAAAAAGGAGTGCAGCATGACCTGAAGATTCCACTTTCTATACAAATGCATATGACAAACTCTTAATGCAGAAAGAAAATACTATACAATTTAGCAAATATTACTGAAATTTGATTGGACAAAACTCATGACTGAATGCAAGAATTGAAGAGTAAAACTTACCCAAAAGGGGTTCTTATCAAAAGTAAGAACTTTATTCTTAGGGATCAGGGTTCTACAGAAACAAGAGAAAGAGTATAGAAGTACTGTACACTAACAAATAGCTACAGTAATGTACACAGAGAAGCAGACAAAGCACAAAAGAAACTTATAAGGGAAGCTAAAAATATAAAAAAATGACACTATTAAAAAGAAAAGAAAGGAAGAGGTGATTTGTGCTGAGAGAAGATGTTAGGACAGTAACAGGTGAGGGCATAGCCCCTTGACTTCTATTTTATTTTGGTCTTCTCTCTGGAGGGAAACTATCTTCAAATACAGTACTGAAGCAGTACTACAATAAATAGAACCATCCGAGTTATGGAAAGAGCATCTGAGTTTTAAGACTCCAAGATCCTATTAATTACACCTAAGAGTTTGTGGATACCTTTCTGTAACACCTTCGAGAAAATATGGAGGGGCTGCATACTGTCAAGGGCACATATTATTATTGTAAGCCAGGTTTGCAGTAAAACTGTGGAAATTATTAAACAGGAACAAGATGGGGACAACATTTTAGGTACTTGGAACCTGAGTGCCCACACTTAGTAATTAGCATGATGTAAGAAAGAGGATGGGGGGGAAATAGGAAAATGCAATTTTAGTTGATTCAAGAGAGGATCATTGGGAGGCGAGTTTTACTCAACCCTTCATTTGGAAAGAAGATTGAGAAGTTTTCTATATGTGATAGTTGGGCAAGTGGACGGTGACTGGACAAACCAATGAGCAGTCTGCCCAGATATGTGTTGGTACCAGTGAGAAGAGATGCAAAAGGAATCAGAAGAGCATAGAGGAGAAAGGAGGGGAAGCTGCTCCATAAGATGCTTGCAAGACAAATAAGGCTATTGAATTGTGTACTGCATGTAGGACTTTAAAATATTCTGGGATTTAACAGTCCTAACTGTTGGGTGATGCTGAGACTGCTTGTCCAAAAAAGCACTCGGGATTCAGTTCCACTGAGCTCAACAGCTACTGTTGTGCAAAGTTATTATTTTGTTCTTCTGAGTAAATAGGTTTGTAAATCTATGTAGTCGTTTGAATGCAAAGAGTAAAATAGAGTTCACAATATTTTGATTCTGAGTGCCAAATAATAAAGCAAAATTGTTTATCCTTAATCAGAAGTGTACATTGGGTCGTACTGGATTAATGCAGAAGCAGCTGTTATTCCTTAGAGGTGGCTGGAAGTGACAGGTTTGATGAAACAAAATGTTATGGAATCCAGAAGAAATTCCACTTGGCATATCTCTCGGGTGAGATTCATTTCTTGAATAGACTGGCTCATGTGTTGTGACACAAGCTGCCAACCTATTGATTGATTCAAGTCAGGGTCCACTTTTAGCTACCACATAGATTTTCTCCATGATGATCTATGCCTAATCTGGTGTTTCAGGTCTTCGAACAGTGTACTCATCAATACTGTAAGTTAGTCCATTCATCTCACTTCTTGTTGTCCTCTTCTCTTTCCTTCTCTTTCCCAGCATTAAAGTCTTCTTCAGAGAGCTAGGTCTTAACATAACGTGTCGCAAGGATAATTTGATGCTGGTCATTTATGCCTTAAGTGAGAACACTGTGTTAATTTGTTCACTGATCCATTTGCTTGTTTTCTTGGCTGTCCATGATGTTTTCAGGGGTCTTCTCCAATACCAAAGTTCAAAAGCCTAAATATGTTTTCTATCCTGCTTCTTCAAAAATCCAACATCCAGAGTCCTCTGCTTTTTTTTTAAAGTGGGTAAAACTACTCAGGTAACCACAGGCCAGTCAGTCTGATGCAGGGGTGAAATCCAGCAGGTTTTGACAGGTTCTGGAGAACCGGTAGTGGAAATTTTGAGTAGTTCGGAGAACCAGTAGTGGAAATTTTGAGTAGTTCAGAGAACCAGCAAATACCACCTCTGGCTGGCCCCAGAGTGGGGAGGGAATGGGAATTTTGCAATATCCTTCCCCCAGGAGTGGGGAGGGAATGGGGATTTTGCAGTATCCTTCCCCTGCCACGCCCACCAAGCCATGCCCACCAAGCCACACCACGCCCACCAAGCCACGCCCACAGAACCAGTAGTAAAAAAAAAATTGGATTTCATCACTGGTCTGATGTCAATACTAGACAAAACTATTTAGTGTGTCAACATCCTATAGGAAGGAACCATCTCCAACTCAATATTACCAATATCAAATGGCTGTGGGTATTTGGGCCATCCTGATATTAGGATACTCCATCTGTGAACTTGGATGAGATAGTATTTAATCCTTTAAGGAGTATATCAGAATAGGAAAAATCAAAGGATAAGTCATACTGGGTTAACCCATACGGGGCACCAATACATATTGGTCCCAAGCTGAATGAGAACCAACAGTGTGACATAGTTATAAAAAAAAGCAAATGCAATCATCAGTTTCATCAGCCAAAGCATGCCAAACTCAAGAAAAGTCATTGTTTCTCCCTATTCTGCATTCACCTGACCAAAGCTAGAGAACTCTGTTCAGTTGGAGGTGTTAGGTGGGATTAGCTTACAAACAGAAGATTGCAAGAAGACAGGATAACTAGTGTCTGAAGGGTTGTTATTTACAAGACAGAATCATTCAGAAGTTTCTCAGAAGACACAGCAAGAAATTTTGGGTTTAAATTCCAGGGAAGTTAATTTCAGATAGATACCATGAAATTTTTTGCAAAAATAAGAACTGTCCAACAGACTGCCTCAGGACTGTAGTTCACTGAAAACGTTTAAATAAAGGCTGGATGATCATCTGTTGAAGATGCAGGCAGTTGGTGTAGATGATCTCCAAAGTTCATTCAAACCTTACATTTTATTATTCCAACCCACACTACATGTGACATGTGTACCCAGCTACTTCATCATATGTGTACTTTCTGATATCTCAGCCAAAAACCTTTGTTCAACAAACTCAACCAGCCTTCACTTATAACATTTGTTGTTAATTTTTATTTCTTCTGTTTTCTCTCCTTGTTTTAAAATCTCCCTTTTTGAAATTTAGACTTTTTTTGTTTCTTTTTGTTTTGTTTCTTAAGGACACATATCTTGTTTTATACTTTGTAAATTGCTGTATATTCTAACTGTGGTAACTGTGTCATTATTCCCTTCCAATAGTATACAGGGAAATAACTATAAGTATATGAATTTATAAGTATATGAATTTATTTTCCTTCCAAGATGCCATTATCACATCCACAGCCAACTTTGACTGAATTCAGTCTGTCACAAATGTGAGAAAAGATAGTCTGTCCTTACCTTCACCTAACAGCATCAGCCATTTCTATGCCTCCCCCATTCCCACTCCACCTTATATTAAGGAACAAGGTCGAGGATACAGGATACCATTGTATCTTACTGTTCTATCACTGGGCTTTTAAAGTAACCAGCACATCACTAAGCTATACTGCTATATTTTCTACATGGGGGAATCTTTTACCAGCAAGGATTGGAGCAAATTAATTTGCTGGTTGTTTTCTCCAAGACTCTTTTGCTTTCATTTACATCAGCAACCATAATTTATGAACAGGGTGGTGGTAAAAAACCTGAATCAGCTTAATGTGCTATAACTAGGACATTGTCATGGCAACAAGATGCTGAAGGTTTGCTACTATTTATGTACAGTTGGGGTTATTCCCCCCCCCCCGAACCTTGACATAAATAGATTTTAAAGTATCTTGTTAAGAACACGAGTCCCCTCATACTCTCAATACATATTTAGATATATATGTATGTGCACATGTACAAGTGCTTAAATAAGCTTGACAGTTTGCAAACATTGCCATAAAAATAGCTAACTAGTTGCTATTTAAACCAACTGCACAGAAATCAAAGGTTTTGATTCAGATTTCTCCCTATTTATTTATTTATCGGCATGTATCCTCCTGACTATTTTATGAAAAGGAACACAAAGCAGGAAAATCAACAATGCTTACAATAATCATTAAAACATCAATACACATTGATTAGTGCGTTTTAAACTGCAGTTAACTATAAAAGCTACCCACTCAAGATCTATTCATTTTTAATCCATGGGTAGGCTACTCAAATCTAGAAATCTCTGTTTTAAAGATCTCAGACCAGGGGTGGGTTCTAACTTACCTCGCTGCCGGTTCGCTTCCTCCGGCGCCGCGTGGCCGCGTCTCATGCGCAGTGCAAAAAAATATTTTTTTTTAAAAAAAAGAGCCGAAAACAAGATGGCGATGCATGCGCAGTGCCGGAAACTCGGCTTCTGCGCATGCGCAGAAGAAAAAAAAAATAAAAAAAAATAAAAAACAATTAAAAAAAAAGATGGCGGCGCCCACAGACCGGCACCGACTGAACTGGATCCATGACATCAGCAGCGGATTGCTACCGGTTCAGGCGAACCGTTCCGAACCAGGAGGAACCCACCTCTGCCTCAGACCCTTCCTCAAGATCAGGTTGCTGAAATTTAGCAACAAGGTACCAATTTTCAGTGAAAAGTGTTTGGGGGTGGATGTTTGGGAGGAGGGAGTGTTGCATTCTTTCCAGTGAAAATAAGAATAGAAAAAGTGTTTCATTAGTTTTCTAATGACCTTGTTTAAAATACTGATTTTTTTATCAATACCCTACAAACGCCTCAAAAAGAGCCATTTTGTCAGTCCGGCCTTCTCTGGTGACATTATGTCACACAATATCGCTTCATGAATCCTTAATGGTTGCCATTTTTAAGTACGTATCTGATCAAAAGAAAGATGCCCATCTCTATTTTAATCGAGCATATTAATTACATTTTTGCACTTTGCTTAAAGCAGTACAAAGCTACATCCAAATGTATCTTAGTTTTACTTCATACTTGTGTATGTAGGATCATGAGGCCAGGGAATATGAAGCAATCTCTCAGAATGAATTAAATTCTGCCAGTGAATTAAATTATACCAAAATATATTATTTCTGTTGATTATTAATTCTTTTAAACTTAGAAGCCACAAGATGCAAGGGAACTATCAAAAGATTTTTCATATCTGAAAAATCTAGTATCTTCTATTAAAATAAGATTACACATGGAGAGAGGAAGATCTATAATATAGTAATAAGAGCCATCTTTAAGGGCGAGGGTGAAAAAAGTCAAGATGGCAATCATGACCGTACAGTTAAATCCCTTCCCCTTTTATATGTGCATTGTGACACACAGAAAAAAGATTTTGGTTGTCTAGTCACAACTGTCATATGGACTTTCTTGACCACATCTGATAGTGATCCATAAGATAGCCAAATCTCAAAATGATCAAGTGGACCACTGTGAAGATGTTAGTTCAGTGGTGGACTCAGGGTTGTACCCCAAAAGACAGGCAAACTTGAAACTATGGAATAGATGGGGTTTGAACAAAATATCAGTTTACATTTTGGACGAATTAACATATAATTCTCTCGAGTCAGTTCCAACTTTTGGATGCCTTGGGGATCCTGATTCAAAACTTTGGGTGGCTGCAAGTCACCTGAGATTTCTAGTTTTGCCTGTCTGTTCTTGCATGTAACCTGTTCTGAAAATCTGACCATGGTTCAGTCCTTCGTTCAAGACCATAAAATCGTTTATTCCAACTGCAGTTAAGATTGGGCACCCCTATTATTGTTAGTGTTGGACATGTACTCTGAGTCTTCTTGCCTTACAGGGTAACATCCAGCGGTGGGTTGCTTCCAGTTCGGCCTGATTCTTAGAACCGGTAGCGGCGGCGGGAGGCTCCGCCCACCCGCCCGGGACGTTTCTGCGCATGCGCAGAAGCGTCGCACGTGAACCGGTAGCAACAGTCACAGATAACTGAAACAGAACCATCAGCCCTTCAACTGAATTCACATATATTGTTTTAATTCCTGGATTCCCAAAGTGATGTCGATAGCTGCTTGGCTACAATGTTTTTGGAATCCACTTGAATTTGCACCAACCAAATTTTTAAAAAAGTGTTTAATACTAGTAATCATATTACATTATAGTCGACTCATGACAACTCTGTACATAGTCATCCTGAACTGCGTTTCCTCTTATCATTGCTGGAGTGATACCCATGACTGCTATTGTATCAGTCCATCATATTTCTTTGCCATGCCAGAATTCAAAATCATTTCTTTTCTTCCTGTTTCTTTTTTCACCATCCAACTTAGTCTGAACAAGTTGGAACGTAGCATCTCTGCAGCTAAAAATCTTCTATAGGTCCTTCAGGAAAATATGCAGCTTTGTTTTATGTCTTTGCGTTCTTTTTTACCTCATTCTTTTTGGGCTATTGCTTCTTGATCAACATAAAGTTTGTGATCCCTAGTGGTGCAGTAGTGAGAATGCACTATTGCAGGCAAACTCTGCCCATAGCCTGGAGTTTGATCCTAATGGAGCACAAAGTTGTCTCAGCCTTCCATTCTTCCAGGGATGGGGCAATAAGCTGTGATTGTAAAGCACCCAGTGTGTGCTATAAAGCACTGTGGGTGGGGTATATAAATCTAAGTGCTATTGCAAGGTTTCAAAAAGAGATCTTTCAGTCAGTCTTCCGGAATCTGAACCTGAACTCATTGGCATATGAGGACAAGCTATTTCTTTAAGTACAGATCTTTGGGATGCTTGAAATACCAGGGCAAACCACCATGAATTTTTTTCACTGCATTATCATCAACAGATATCAGAAACTATGAGAATATTGTTGTGTGTTTTTTCAGTGAATTATCTTGGAGTTCTACTGTGACTTGGCATTTCAGCTAGGTGATTATTGAAGGAAAGAATATAAGAAAACTTCCTTCCACCTTAACCAGACTGAATAAAACACCTTCAGCTTTCTAGGTAGTCTGAATTCTGGCTATGAATTCTCAATTCTTAGTCTGTCTCCTAGTTTGTCCTATGATAAGCACTTGCTCTGAAATCCTGATTACTGACACATCCCTCAAACCCTGGCTCCTGATTAACTGTAGGTGACTGCCTTGGCCAGGGTCTGAGAAGACTGTTGATTTGTGCTTCAACACTAGCACTAAAAGGTGGCTGAAAAGTGGCATTGCTGCTGTTAGCTAATATGAAGTAGTCTCAAGGGGACAATCTGCTTCTGTGAAGCTTCTCATACATCTACTAATCTAAGAAATAAAGAACAGATTC
The DNA here is from genome assembly GCA_003457575.1 of Thermophis baileyi. Classification (NCBI taxonomy): domain Eukaryota; kingdom Metazoa; phylum Chordata; class Lepidosauria; order Squamata; family Dipsadidae; genus Thermophis; species Thermophis baileyi. Next base: position 6,612,258 of record QLTV01012198.1, on the reverse strand, counting down.
TAAATCTGTGAGTTAAGAACATATTCCAAAATGTCTGAATTGGCTAGTCACTCAGTGGCTTAACCACCAGAATGATTAATCAGTAGCAGCTAATCTGAAAGGATCTATATCTGTTTGATCTGATCATATTATCATTTACACAATGCCAGAGAATAGTCTTTGCTTCTGACAGCAGCCTGGAGTCAAAATAGAATCATTTTAAAATAGAGGGTTGCCATCTACTGGCCATATAGACAAAATGCATTGCAAGAAGAAACTAAGCACTGTGTTAGATAATGGAGTCAATTTTCCAATTTAACCAAACTGTAATGATGATGATGTTATCCATTCAGTTCAGGGGTGGGTTCCTCCCGGTTCGGACTGGTTCTCCGGAACCGGTAGCAGCCTGCTGGTTATGTCACAATGACATCACCAAACCGGATCGGTCGGTGCCGGTCCGTGGGGGCCACCATCTTTTTTTGGAATTTTTTTTATTTTTGTTTTCCTTCTGAGCATGCGCAGAAGACGATCTCTTTTTTTGGCTTTGTATGTTTGGTTTTTTGGGGGGATTTTTTGTTACTGTGCATGCGCGCGCCCACAAGGCACGCCCATGAGGTGCGCCCATGCGGCGCGGGAGGGAGCGAACCGGCAGCAAGGTAAGTTGGAACCCACCCCTGATTCAGTTGTGTCTGACTTGGGAATTCTATGGGCCAGGTCTCTCTCCACATCTTCCAATCTTGTACTTCTTGAATTTTTCTATGCTCTGGCTGGTGTCATATTTGATGATGTCCAGCCACTGTGTTCTTTGGTGGCCTTTTACCGCTAACTGCAATTTAACATTTTCTTTTAACTCAGTCACATTTAAAAGAATAGGAAATACAACTATCAAAATGAATATTTTACCTAAATTACTCTATTTATTCCAAACAATTCCTATAAAATTGGATAAAGGTTTTTTTACAGATTTAAATAAAATAACTACAAAATTTGTTTGGTTAGGTAAAAAGGCGCGGATAAAACTATCTTCACTTCAGGATAGCAGAAGTAGAGGTGGCTTTGGACTCCCGGCGTGAGAGCTCTATTATAAAGCAGCAATACTGGTATGGATTAGGGACTGGGTAAACTTAAAAAATAGAAGAATCCTAACACTAGAAGGACATGATCTGCAAAAGAGATGGCATGCATTTCTGTGGGATAATAAGGGGTTGCATGCATTTCTGTGGGATAAGGGGAAAAAAACACATTCATATTTCTATAGACACAAAATAAGAGACTCATTGATACAAACGTTGGAAGACATTAGGAATAAACATTATATGAGGATTCCAGGGTGGTTATCCACCATGGAAGCAATGATTTACCCCAATACACTGGATATTGCTAGAAAATATAGATATAATGAAATTCTGGATTCCCAGGGGAAACTTAAAGACAACCAAGAACTAAAGGAACAAGGAATATACATTGACGGGTGGCCATCACTGTTCCCTCTAAGGTGCGCGGCCGCGCACGTCACAGGGAATCACCGCGCAGCAGTTTTGAACTGCCGCGCAGCGATTTCCCATGTCAGAGGGAACGGTGCTGCGCGGCCGCGCACGTGACAGGGAATCGCCGTGCAGCAGTTTCAAACTGCCGCGCAGCGATTTCCCTTGTTAGAGGGAACATTGGTGGCCATACTTACAGGTACAATCCAGATACAAGGACGTAGAGGAATATGGAATAGAACCCGAACCGAAACAATTAAACTATTGGTAGGTCCAGAAGGAAAATTGATATCTAAAATATATAACTATTTACTAGAATTTGACATAGCAGAGGAGGTGGTAAAAGAACCCATGATTGCCTGGGCCAAGAATTTTGGACACAATATAGAACTGGAAGATTGGGAAAAAATTTGGAACAAAAACTACAGAATTACTAAATCAGTGGCCTACAAGGAAAATCAATATAAAATGTTCTATCGTTGGCATTTGGCGCCCGCTAGATTGGCTAAGATGTACTCAAATTTAAACCCAAAATGCTGGAAATGCAAACAGAGACAAGGTACCTTCTTTCATTCATGGTAGTTATGCCCCGAAGCGAAATGTATTGGAAGAATATACAGGATTGGCTGCAAGACATAATCAAATATCAAATAGAATTTGAACCCAAACTTTTCCTCTTGGGGATAATTAGGGCGAAGTACAACAGAAAATCAAAGTACCTGATGTTACACATAATAACAGCTGCAAGGATTGCCTTTGCGCAATATTGGAAAAGAGACAGTAGCCCACCAGAGGGTCTAGTGCAGTGATGGCGAACTTTTGGCTCGGGTGCCAAAAGGGTGCGCGTACGTGCGATGGCGGGCACGCGGGTGCCCACACCCATAATGCAATGCCCTCCCACCACGCATGTGCATAACCTCTGCGCATGCGCACAGGCCTCACTGAAGCTGTGGAGCTGCCCTACTACTTACCTTCAGTGGAGCTGCCCTACTACTTATCTTCAGATAGTTGCAACCAGGCCTCCCACATCTCGGCCCATTTCTTCTGCAGCCTGCAAGGCTTTCCTGAAGGCCTCTGTAGCTGATAACAGAGCTCCAGATCGATCCGGAGCTCTGTTATCAGCTGCAGAGGCCTTTCCTAAAGGCCTTTCCTGGAGGCCTCTCTAGCCGATAACAGAGCTCCGGATCGATCCAGAGCTCTGTTATCGGCTGCAGAGGCTTTCAGAAAAGCCTTGCTGGCTGCAGAAGAAATGGGCTGAGGTGTGGGAGGCCTGGCTACAACTGTCGAAAACCGAAGAAGTTCCTGAAGACCTCTGACAGTGAAAAGGAGGCTGGGGGTGAGCACACAAGTGAACTTCCGCGCTCCCGTGCCAAGTTTTCCCCATTGGTGGGCTCTGAAAGGAGCCAAAGCCGTCCTGTAGAGGCGGTGAAGCAAAGAGGGGTGCCCTGTGAGGTCGCAGAGAGTTGCAGCTCTCCTGTCTGACCCGGGGTTCTTTTTCCCTCTCAGCCACGGCGAGGAGAAGAGGCAGCCTAAAGAACAACTAAGACTGGTGCTGGAGCGAAGTAGGTGAACAGTAACTGGAAACATTTTCACTTAAAACCTAACCCCAAGGACTAACATAGAACTATTTGCTCAGAATTATTTGTTAAAGCGGTGATTAAGCATACTGAGAAAAATACCAGACCGGAAGGAAAAGATTTAGAGAGAGAAAAACAATAAATCTTTTAAAATACAGAAAATTGGACTCTTAAACTGGGAAGATGTAGTAATGGGAAGGCATTTTAAAATGCTGGAATTATTTGCTTAAAAAACTTATCCTGCTTTTATAATTGAACTATAATTAAATTACAATTGAAAGACTAAAATAAGATTGATTAATGGCAACACTGAAATTTAAGTTGAGAGTGCCACCTGCTGACGAAAGGAAAATATACAAGTCTGGGAATACTTACATGAAGGATTGTGAAAATATTTAATGGGTTATATCTAACTACCCCATGACTACTGGAGACTCAAATATGAGAACAAGGAAGTTATTTAATTAAAGTGACCCCTGAATGTTATGTTAGAAGATTGAATCTGTAAAGGGGACATAAAGAGGCACCTGATTACTCCTGGGACTATTTAAATGGAACTGATTGATTACCTATGGGATATAAAGAACTGCCATTAGTGTACTTCTTGAAGGGCAACTTTAGGTCTGAATAAATGGTTCTTGGACTACTGGACAAAAGTTGGATTTTTTAGAACAAAGTAAGATGCTTCACAAGGAAGAAATGAGTGGAACTTTGAAGAAGATGGCGCTGATTTTCCAAAGCACAAAGGATATCATGGAGAAAGGATTTAAGGAGATTATGGAAAAAATGGAAAATACTATACGAGGGATGATGAGTAAAGATCAAGATGCTCAGAAAAGGGAGGAGCTAATAGAAGAAATGGAGGAAAAGATTGAACTGAAGACCCAGAGAATAAAAGAAGGAGATAATAATAATAAAAATAACAGTGATTGATGAATTAAACCCGGGGGGGGGGAATATTTTAAGAGAGTTGAAAAGAGAATTGGAGATACAGGAAGATACCTTTGATAGGGAGATAGGGGTTTGGGCAGATATTTTGGAAGCTAGGCAGCTGAAGAGGGTAGAGATGGGAGAAATATTTCGATTGAATAGCCAAGAAGTAGATGCATACAGAGATAAAGATCCAAGAGAGGAATATGGGAGGCAAGTAAAAAAAAAAAAGCATAGCAACCAAAGTTTGAAGCAGACAAGAGACGATGGATAGAAAGGAAAGGATTTCTCTTTTTTGTTGTTCTGATTTGCTTTTCTCTTCTCTTTCTTTCCCTTTTTTCTTAGAATGGTGGCATGATTAGAAGTTAAGTAGAATAGAAAGAAAAAGTCTTTTAATAAAAGGATGACATGATTAAAAGTTAGAATAGAGATAGTGGCCTTCATTCTAACAGCCTTCCAGGAGCTAAATAAAAACCTGGCTTTTCTGGAAGGCCTTTGGAGACTGCACCTGTGGGTAAATATCTATAATGATAAGAAATATTTTATTTTTTATATTACTTACTTTTCTTACTGAAATGTTTTAAATGTAATTGTTATTATTGCTATTTTAATCTCTGTAAACCACTTTGAATCCATAAGGATTGAGCTAGTAGATAAACTGCATAAAAAACAAACCAACCTCTGGATTTTCCCCACAACAACAACCCTGAGGTAGGGTGTGCTGAGAGAGAACAGCTGGCACCAAAATTACACAGTAACCTTGTATGGCTGAGAGTGGAGTACCATAGATTTTTAAAATTAATGTCTCACTCTGTCAGGAATTCATCATTTTGCACATAAATGTCAGGGTCACAATTGTGGTCTTAGTAATGAGCTGGTTGAGAATGATAGGCACTGTAGTTCAAGTCATCTGAAGAAACACAAGCAGCTGTATTCCCAACCTTGGATTTTTTATTTAACCGAAGGGGGAAAGTGTACTGGCTGTAGTAGCTGACAGTAAGATCTAGTTCTCCTTTCACTGTCACAGGAAAAGGGTTAGAATTTCTCAGGGTAAATAAGGCAGGAAGATTCCTGCATGTAGAGAAGCTCCGCCCTCAAATTATAAATTTATAATAGTAATAATGCAATAATCACCATAATAAAGCATATAAATTCAGACTGCATCTCAAAAAAGACTAAGCTATTCTAAAAAAAATTATATACTACTGTATGAGGTTAATAAGAAAACAAACAAGCACCTTCCATTTTCTACAGCATCTTGGAAGGTTAGGAAAGATAGAGCAGTTTAATTCTCTGTGCAATGTTATTTTCTCTCCAATAGATGGCAGTAGTGACTTCTCGTTTTACTTTCTTAGTGCCAAAAAAAAAAAAAGTTTAAGCCAGTGCTCTCTTGATAGTTTTGATTTCAATGTTAGAATTACAGTTTTAGAAAGTACCTAAAAAAACATCCTGTCAGCACATGAAATACTCTGCTAGGTAAAAGTTATGGCGCCCTGATGTAAAGCTGTATTTTAAACTTTCTTACAGTTCGTTGGTACAGTGTAGCATATGGCATCTTGACAGCAGGATGCAAGTTCTGTAAAAGTCCTGCAGACTCTAAGTATATTATTGTGCCTAAAACCTTAAATATGCCTAAATGAAAAACAAAATTGGTCCTCAGGAAAATGAGCAAAGCCCTTGAGAAAAGTTTTTGACATGAAATACAGAATTTTTAAAACTGCTATTTTATCCAACTTTGCTTTTAAAAAACAAAACAGTAAAATCAATGTAAGCTATTTGTTTATGCCAAATTGCTGAATGATAAATCATCTATATGGGGAAATTAAAATACTTCATATCATATTAAATAAAAAGTCCTTTTCAAATCACTGATAAAAATGAAGAATATTTTACAGGTAAATAATGAAGGAAACTATTTCTTCCTTCAGGTGTTCTCCTTTACAATATATATAATACAGATCTATGCCTATGGAGCAATCCCAGGGATTGTATTAAGGTTTTTCTGAATGTATTATATGCTCTAGCACTGAGCATCTGTATGGAATACAGATTCCCCCAACCTGGTGCACATTTTTAGGCAGAAATGTGGTTAATCATTACAAGGATTGCAGTTCAAACTTCTTTAAGTTGGAATAATTTTTAAGATTCATTTACCAAAGCTGATTAAAAGTCTGTCTTTTGAATTACAATCCAGTAATAAAAATTTGAATGATAGCTACTCGGACATAATAGATGAAAATTGTAACTCTTATGAAAAGTATTCATGCCCTTTTGGATTTTCTGAATTTTTGCATATCTTAGTCACTGATTGTTCAATCAAAGCTTAATGTGGGTCTTGATACATAAAAGGAAGTGTGGGAAAACAAATACCAAAGTTTGATGCTTGTTTATTTCATAATCAATGTAACCTAAAATTCAGTATGCTACTTTGGAAAAACAATTATACATATGCAGGCACATAGTTCAATCAAGTCAATTAAAATGTTAATAAACAAGTTGTGTAAGTACTTTATTCAGTACAAAAAGGACCGATCCTGGCCAGCTCACCCCACTATATATCCCACTGACTTTGACACCTCTCAGTACAGTGATGTTCTCACTACACAGATTCTAGAGGTATCTTCCGCCACGTCACAAGAAATTTCTGAAGACTTCTGTAAAAATATATATATATATATATCTGGAAAAGATTACATTAACTATTTTTAAAGTTCTGAGTTTTCATTGATCTATTTCGAAGATAGTGTCTTGAAATACAGAAAATCTGGGTCAATAATAAATCTTCCAAATAATTATTCTCTTTTGAAAACCGCTTCAATAGCATAGCATAAAATCATCCAGAAACTCACAAATAGAAGAATAACATTGAAGGAACGGCAGATCTCCCTTGCCTTGGCCAAAGTCAATGTCCATGAGTCTACTATAAAAAAAAATGATAAAAATGGAAATTATGGGACAGTAGGAAAGCGGCTCACTAAGGCGAACAATGATGATCACCTTCTGAAAACGAACACCCACAATGACTTTCCATAAGTCTAGGGACAGATGTATCAAACATGGTCTTTTTTTGGCTACATGGTGTTGTTATGTCTGTTGGAAACCAAACACTGCATTCCACAGTAAGAACCTCATGTTGACTATCAAGGATGGAGGTAGTACTGCCATGGGTTGGGTCAGGGGCTTTGCTGCCTCAATGCCTTGTTTACTTGCCTTCACTGAAGGAAATATGAATTCTACTTCAGGAATGCTATAGGAGAATGTTAGGCCATAAACTGAAGTGCAAGAAGGCAACAATATCAAACATGTAAGTAGTTATGTAAAGGAAGAACAAGTTCAATTTTTTGGGATAACCAAGTCAAAGTCCAGACCTAAACCTCACAGAAATATTGTGGCGGGATCCAAAATGGATCCCTGTTTACACTGGAAAGCTCTTAAATGTTGCTGAGTGAAACTGTTTGCCATGGAAGAATGTGCCATAATTCTTACACAGCGATATGAGACTGATCAAGAATTACTGAAAATGTTTTATTGCAATTACTGTAACTAATGGTAGAGGAACCAGTTTTTGAATCCAAGGGACTATTACTTTTTCACACTGGCAAACTGCCCATTGGTGACTGTTTTCTTTTGCTTTCTTTTTCCTCTCATGTTTTTGTATATCAAATAAAAACAGCACTAAAGTATGGTGTTAACTATTCACTTAAACTCCCTTTATATATCTATAGAACACCCCATAAAGCTCTGATAACATTTGATATCAAAGTTATATAAAAATCCAAGAAGGAATGAACATTTTCATTTCACTAAACACAACTATTTTGAGGTGTCTATACAGATAAATGTGAACAGTTCTAGAATATAAATGAACTTCACAGCAACTTGGGTGTATGGTTCCTATTCATAAACTGTAATCACAGTCACAAATAAAGGCGAATATATGTGTCCCAGGATAATATTTCAGGATCTAATCTGGGTCAGTCACCTCTGGTCCTGGATTGGATCCTGCAGTAATCACAGTCTTTGAAATAAACTCTGGAATCTAATCGAGGACAAGAAATTTCCAGATATACAAACGCTTCTCCTTGTAGTCCTCTTATATATACGTTATGTAGAAAAAGTCATGAAAACATATACAAATGGACATACACTGTTTCACCCCCCCCCACTGCATCAGCTATCCTGCTTTTCACCAAATGTTGTTCCATCTTGTCCCCCACATGCCTTCAGATGGTTGTGTTGCACGTAGACTCTGTCCTGCAGAAGGCTAACATTCAGCTGTTTTGAAATTAGTGTACAGGAAAGGATGAAGGGACCAAATCACACAATTGGGACAAGTAGACCGTTTACATGAATTCTCCCTATGTATTTATTAAAACAACGTGAGAAGTAGTGCAGATTGGCTATACCCAGCACCATTCTTGAAGGAAATGCCGCCATTCATCTTTAGATTCAGGACAGGAAGCAGTCTCCATTCTTAAGACTTCTTCACATGCAGGCATACCGTGATGGAAGCAAGCTTAGTATTGTATAGGGAAGCTCTATGCCAGTGGTTCTCAACCTTCCTAATGCCGCGACCCCCGCCACACGCGCGATGAGGTGACAAAGGGGGCATGGTACCAAGATGGCGGGCTAGCGCGCGCTTAGCCGACCCCTGTGAAAGGGTCGTTCGACCCCCAAAGGGGTCACGACCCACAGGTTGAGAACCGCTGCTCTATGTACATGCATCAGGAACGGTTTACAGTCAGTAATGTGACAGAATTATTAACTAAGTGGGGAGTAATCACATTAATAGAATTTATTTTAATTTTAATTATTTTTTTCTCTTGCACCCATGCAATATTTGTAAAAACATGTAATTTGTAATGAGAGCCAGTTTGATCTAGGCAGCAGGCTAGAAAGCAGGAGATTGTGAGTTCAAGTCCCATCTTAGCCATAAAAGCCAGCTGACTTTTGGCCAGTCGGGCTCTCTCTCAGCCCAATTCACCTCAGAGGGCTGTTGTGCAGAAAATAGGAGAGGAAGTTGTGGTAGATATGTTTGCCGCCTTGTGTTATTTGTAAAAATAATAAAGGTGGGATACAAATAAATAAAAAATAATCCTCTCTTCATAGCGTCACAATATTAAAAGGATGAGGGTGACCCTCTGACCAAAACAACCTATACATCCTTTTGGATAAAATAGGACCTTCCCTGATGGAATGCAATGAAAGATCGAAATACAGGTAGTCCTTAACTAATGACCAGAATTTCTGTTGCTAAGCAAGGTGGTTACTAAGTGTGTCATGCCCAATTTTACTTTTGCCACAGTTATTAAGCTTGGAAGGTTGCAAATGGAAATTACATAACCCTAGGTTGCTGTCACCATTGTAAATATATGCTGGTTGCCATCTGAATTCTGACCATGGGGATCCTGCATTTGTCGTAAGTGTGAGGACCAGTTGTAAATCACTTTTTTCAGTGCTGTTGTAACTTTGAATGGTTGTTAAATGTTCACAACCACTGTAAGAGCTTAGTCTGTCATTTCATATGTCACTGCCAGGATGTAGATCAGTGGTTCTCAACCTTTCTAATGCCGCGACCCCCCCGCCGCCGTGACCCCCTCCCCGCTGCCCCCTCCCCGCGCAGGATGAGGTGACAAAGGGGGCGTGGCACCAGGGGTGAAATGCTCCCAGTTCGGGCTTACCTGCAGGTCGCCGGACAGCTGATAGCGACAGCAGCGGGAGACTTTGCCCGGACGCCGCCATTTGGGTTCTTGTACCCTCTGTGCAGGCGGGTGGGCGAAG
>QLTV01012198.1:6570400-6602501 GCA_003457575.1 Thermophis baileyi | reverse complement strand
TACGCCATTTGGGTTCTTTTACCCTCTGCGCATGCGCAAAGCGTTCTGCGCATGCGCAGAGGGTAAAAGAACCCAAATGGCGGTGTACGGGCGGGTGGGCGAAGTCTCCCGCTTCTGTAGCTACTGGCTATCTGGCGACCCGCAGGCAAGGGCGAACCGGGAGCATGTCACCGCTGCAGTGATGGTGGCACCAAGATGGCGGGCTAACGCACGCAGTGACCCCTGTGAAATGGTTGTTCGACCCCCAAAGGGGTCGCGACCCACAGGTTGAGAACCGCTGATGAAGATGAATATTTTTTAGAGATAGCACTTAGACTTATATACCGCTTCATAGTGCTTTACAGCCCTCTCTAAGCGGTTTACAGAGTTAGCATATTGCCCCCAACAATCTGGGTCCTCATTTTACCCACCTCAGAAGGATGGAAGGCTGAGTCAACCTTGAGCCGGTGAGATTTGAACCGCTGAACTGCAGCTAGCAATCAGCTGAAGTAGCCTGCAGTGCTGCACTCTAACCACTGCGCCACCTCGGCTCCTTATGAGATGGCAGGATAACTCCACCCTACCAGGTTAAAAAAAAAGAAAAGAAGCCTTTGGGTGTTAGCTCCATTGCCCTGGGTCCCACATCCTCTTTCCCACCCCTCATCGCAGCCTGATCCACTTACCTTTTCCATAAACCTCCTTTGGAAAGCAGCCACTCCACCACATGACCTTCCTACATGGAGGCTATGTAGCACCATGCCAGAAGCGGGAAAGTATCATAGGCCTCCGTACCATATAAAGAAGGCAAGGAGTGGATTGGATCCGAATGCAATCATCCAGGGCCATACTGCCTCACCTTCCCAGCTCACACCTGGCACCCTGCTTAATGACCATTACGACTTGCAGCCATAATGGACAACCTCCATTATAATTGTAAGTCAAAGACTACCTGTATAGGGAAATCCTGTGTGTTGAAAGTTTAGATAGCAGGAAGAAAAGTTTTTGACCTGGCATGCTGATTTATGCAGCTATAATTCCACTTGCAGCTTCAAACAGGGGATGCACCAGCAAAGTTCACTGACCAGAATAATTTTCCCTTTCAAACATACCAAAGGACAAGTGACATTTAAAATGTTTAAAGCCATGATACTTCCTAAAAAGAAAAAGCAAGTTATGGACAAGTTAAAAAGCAAAGTTCCAATACTGATCTCAGGAGGATCTCCCAATTTATGACCATCAGTTGTGAGAAATGGCCATAAACTCCTACCTTTTTTCTGTTCTTTCAGTTATTGGTTCACTCCCTAAATGCCAAATTTAATGATGACTCTTTTAAAGAAACTTGTCTACAGTCTTTAAAAATCCAAATAATAAGGCTGTCCACAGTCTTTTAAATAGGTGCTGCTGAACAGCCTTCATGTGGAAGACAGTTGAGGAGGACTTATTTTGCAATCTTTTGCTAACAACACTGCCATCCAATGGTCCAAATGTCTTTGTAGCCACTTTCTTATTTGTGATGTTCATTGGTTTTATATTATAAGCAACGTGCAGGATCTTGCTTATTCTTTATATTTCCTAACACAGATAGGAAATGTAGAAAAGAATGTAGAAAAGAAAAAAGATTTCATTCATTATTGTTAGCTACTAAGTTTGGTATTGAAATTTCTGGAAAACCAAACTACATTACTATATTTTAATTATAGTTATATCATCCCTCCAGCAAGAAATGAATGGTATGTAAGGAGGTTAATCTTGAATACACAACTGATGTATTTTGCTGTGTAAATGTTTTCATGAGCCAAAGGGAAAAAAAGAAATAAAGATCCATATAAATGATTATTCTCAGAATCAATTTATATTGTGTCAGTATAATTAAACTGAGACTGTCAAGGTGATGCAAAGTGCAATCTAGTTTTTGATTCACAATGAATACCTGTATAAGATCTTTAATGGAAAGTTATTTGCTTTACAAACTTGCTTTCCAACTGATATGAGAGGAAACAGAAGAGCTCTAGTGGTGGTTTTTAAAATCTTAGCAATGGATCATATAGAATTATTTACAGAAACTAACTTGAACAGCTGCTTTACCCACTCTCTAATGGGACTCATTAAAATCCTGTTTGACACTCCAATAACTCTGTGTTTGGTGGTGAGAAAGAGAAAAGTATGTATACTTTAAAGAAATTACAGGATCTGGAAATTAAGATCAAAGGTAAAGAATGATCTTGAGGTTGCTCATGCTCCCCATGCTTTCCTGACGGATTAAAGAATGATGAGGATAAGAGAAGAGCATTTTTTCCCTGCATATCCAAAAATGGCACACAGGAGCTGCAGACTTTCTGAAATCTGATTCTAAAAAGGAAGTACGGAATAAAAAAGATTCATTCAGATTGATTTAGGAAGGTACTTATGAGGTACTTTTTTGTATCTGGGATTTTGGAAAGCACAGAATTAGTAGCCCTCACATATCATGTTAAAGCAAAATATGAATCTGACTTTCCATATTTTATGAACTCAACTATTAACTCAACTGTAAACATATCTAGACCCCTCACATCCTGGACATAAACTATTTTATCTCCTTCCCTCAGGACGGCGCTATAGGGAATTGTATGCCAAAACAACTACAGAGACAGTTTTTCCCCTCATGGAATCAATCTGCTGAGCACCTAATTTTCACAGTGCTGTCTGATGTTTATATTTTTTTCCCCATGTAGTATGACTGTAATATTATTTATCCTTATCTTCTTTACTCCCCCCTTATTGGTGTTATTCTTCTTCTTCTGTACATTGAAAGCTTGTGCACCAGAGACAAATTCCTTGTATGTCGAATAATACATTCTATTCTATTCTATTCTATTCTATTCTATTCTATTCTATTCTATTCTATTCTATTCTATTTTTAATTCCATTCCAAAAACAATATCTTATGTCTTAGCATGTTGTGCAAACCCAGCCAGTTTTGCTTTATTAAACCACAGTTAAATCATGGTTAAAATTAGGTTTAAGATAGTGTGAGAGCCCAAACAGTATAAGGCTGAAGAGAGTATGAGAACAGTTTTATGTATAGCTGCATGTGGACAAAACCTTCATATCACCCTTGATTCCCAAAATAGTTCTAATATTTAACCATGATTTGACTTCAAAATTGAAGAAAACATGGCTCAAAAGAAAGTCTAGGATGCAAAAGGGAATCAGAATTTGAGGACAGGAATATTGCTTTTGCTCCTATATCAACTTGACAAATGAGAAGCCTGAGCATATGCATTAGTTGACACACTTTATGGTGCCATTTTAATTACAATTAAATAAAGACATAATTAGCAATTATTTATCAAATAATACATTTGATTTCATTTTAGATATCTCTTAATTGTTCTAGAAGCAAGCATCCAATTTCCTTGGATAGATTATTTTCTGTCAACATTGTTTCTGATAGAAAAGAATATTTATAGCTCAGGATTGAACTGTGGGGTTCATGGTGATCTCTGAGCTTGTTTTCTTTGGTTATTTCATTACCAAATGAGGTTACATAATCAGTGCTAGAAGTAGGGTTTTACTTTTACACCAGCGACTTGGCCTGTCAGTACTGGTGGGAGTGGTCTTTGTGGTTCCTTGATTGTTAACTATTAGCTTGCTGGTCTAAGCTGATAGTTCCTTGATCAGGGCATTGCTTATTTCTTGACTGTTGTTCTAATGTTAATTTTAGGTGTTAAACTCTGCTCATCTGGGCGTTAATTGCTGGTGAGAAGATGTTTCGGGTTTTTTATTTCCTTTTTGGTTTTTTTTAATTGAATGTTGTGTAGATGTTCTTTATTTTCATGTGCTTGTTGATGGCCAATCTGTCTGAGTGCCAGGCTTCCAGGAATTCTTTAGCGTTTCTGGACTTGGCTTGGTCTAGAAAATTGGCTCACAATTTCCCAGTTGAAACCTGGTTAAATCTGTCCATGTGTTGTGAAATTAAGGAATTTTCATCATGTCTTCTCACTGCTAGTTGGTGTCCATGGATGTGCTCAGTTAGTTTTCTGCCTGTTTGTTTTACATAGTGGCTATTGCAGTCCTTATGCTATATGTTGTAGGTGACTCCTGTTTTTTCTTCCGGTACTGTTGGGTGTTTGGTTTACTTAGGTTGTTTTGGAGGGCTTTAGTTGGTTTGTGTGCTTCAGTGATGCCACATAGTTGTTATCTATAGATAATACCTCTTTATTTATTTTTATTATGCTGAATTTTTAAAATGTTTTATGACTGTAAACCACAAGGAATTAGTGGATTCCAGCAGAACTATAAATAATACAGATTGTTTATAAATTCATGGATATTAAATGTTTAAATTGAAATAAATAAAAATAAATGTAATTTTATAATTTATTTCATTATTTGACAATTTTTTTCCTAGTATTTGTTATTCTCACTCAGATATTAAAAGAGCCGAGGTGGCGCAGTGGTTAGAGTGCAGTACTGCAGCTACTTCAGCTGACTGCTAGCTGTAGTTCAGCGGTTCAAATCTCACCGGCTCAAGGTTGACTCAGCCTTCCATCCTTCTGAGGTGGGTAAAATGAGGACCCAGATTGTTGGGGGCAATATGCTAACTCTGTAAACCGCTTAGAGAGGGCTGTAAAGCACTATGAAGCGGTATATAAGTCTAACTGCTATTGCTATATATTTTCATTTCAGGCCAAATACCCTGTTTTCCCCAAAATAAGATATCCCCTGATAATAAGCCCAATCGGGCTTTTGAGTGCATGGCAACAAGGCCAAGCGCTTATTTCAGGGTTCAAAAAAATATAAGACAGGGTCTTATTTTCGGGGAAACACGGTATGAAAACTTTGTGTTATTGACTTCAGGAACAAAATGTAAGTTGAGGGAATTTTTGGAAGCATTTTCTTTATAATAGTTTTCATATTTTTCATTTTTTCAGGAGCTATTGGTCTAAACTGGATTACTGAATTTGTTAAAGACATTGGAAAAATTACCAAGAAGTTTGTTTTAATCTATATACTACTAAAACTCTTGTTCCCTTATCCTTTAACTGGACGAAATGGTGCATCATGGGGCAACAATTTTTGAACCAAGGTACTTCAAATGGGTTAACTTATAGAATGCATCCAAAACCTGGGACCTATGACTTCCATGGAACTGAAATTTGGCAACTTTTATAAAACAGTTTAGGATATAAAATATTATCATAAAACAGTTTATGACCTAATGCCAAATGTCATAAAACATTTCTTGTACTGATGTTTGACTATGCTTTACAATTCAACATGGGTTATTTTCAAGGTAGATACAGTGAAGGCAATACATTAGAAGCTCTTTCACTGTTGAATGCTTTGAGGAATCTGGTAAGGAAATATTTCTGAAAGTATGAGCGAATGGCTCACGGGTTGTCTACTTATTTGTGATTAGTTACAAAATATTGAACAACTTTGGTACTTCATTTAAAGGTTCAGAACAGTAAGTATGCATTATTTTCCTTAGTTTTTTTAATATGTTGTTTAACTTCTCACAATTCATTCCAGCATTTTTGAGTACCGGTATTAGAACTCAAATAGAGCCGAGGTGGCGCAGTGGTTAGAGTGCAGCACTGCAGGCTACTTCAGCTGACTGCTAGCTGCAGTTCGGCGGTTCAAATCTCACCGGCTCAAGGTTGACTCAGCCTTCCATCCTTCCGAGGTGGATAAAATGAGGACCCAGATTGTTGGGGGCAATACGCTGAACCGCTTAGAGAGGGCTGTGAAGCACTATGAAGCGGTATATAAGTCTAAGTGCTATTGCTATTGCTATTTTCTTATTCAGCAGAGGTTACTGACAAACAACCTCTACCCTATACTCCATTTCTGTCTGGAATTCTTCAATGACTAGCACAGATCATTTGAAAAATAAAACCCCACCTACAAGGCAACTGACCCACAAACTTCCTGCTCATCTTTTGAAATTATTACTATAAGTAGTAATAAAGAACTGCATACTAAATACAGTACTGTAAGCAGTAATAAAGTTTTACAATCTGTTTTGATCAGATTGGGAAGGAAATCTGTTCTTTCAGAATTGCAAAATTCTGTTAATGTAGCCTTGCAATAGTGTAGAATTAGCTGCTCTAATTATGTTTCCTGTCTGGTTTACCAGGAAGGGCTGACAAAATAGGTAGACAAACAGCTAGATAGACTGATACTAATGGAGGATCCCCAACCTAGCATTCAACAGGCATACTGAATTGCAAACATTATCATGCCCAATCAACAGGACCATTGTCTATTGTTATTGCCTTTTTAATGACATGGCAACTTGGTATCTCAAGTCATTCAATACAATTTTCTCCTTAAGTATATAAATTTGATCTCTAAATTAGTTTTTTAACAAAGCTTTGCTCAGTCCCAAATTTCTTTGATTTTAGTCATGGAACTGCATTGTACTTGTGCTTTAATAATATTTTTTAACTATTTAGTTCAGAATAGTCATCATTATGGCTTAGGTTTACATGTGCTAATTTTTTACTTTATTGAATAACTACTTATTACACATTTTCTTATTGTTTTTATGTATTAAATAATAAAGTATTTATTTCCTGTAGTTTAATACTACAGTGTTTTTTTAAAAAGAATCACTGTATATTTGTCAAGGTTCAATGTACTTGCCAATTGTTATTGTCCATCCTCACAATCAACCAGGCTATGGGAAATCTTTATTATTCCTAAACAGGAACAGGACAGGAACTAAACTGCATAATTGGCAGAGAATATCATCTATTTAGCCCAACATTCCATCTCCAGCAGTTGCCAACTATTGGCAGAATGGGATGGTGGTTCTTGTTTGTACACAGTAGTTGGAGAGTTACTTCTTGGCTTCCTTAACATAATCAATTGTACTCATGACAACTGCCCTCCATTGTCAGCTGTTGTTCTTGGGATCTTAAATGGCATTCTACTCTATTAATATTGTTGTATCAGGAGAATACATAATTGTGGCTTGGGCTTATTAGTGATAGCTTTCAATGTAGAAATCTAACAGTGCAATATCCATCTGGGAATATCTGTGCAGTATTTTTAAAAACATATTTGGGTTTGGTATGAACTATGGTTGCTTATTGTCCCAGGATATGATGTGTTAGAAATAGTATGTCTGTTTTAGATAGTATCTTGAAAGTATAGGAAGCCCTTGGATTATGATTCTAATTGGGATCAGGATTTTCATCAAGTGAAGAGGTCATGCAAAACACATGACTGTGCTGCTTAGCAAAGCAGTTTCAGCAGTCCCAGTTGTGCTCATGTGATCATGGGATGCTGTAACTGGTCATAAATGTGGGTTGTCACCAAGCACCTAAATTTTGATCACATTACCAAGGGGATGTTGCAATGGCCAGAATTTGAAGGACTGATTGTAACTACCATTCATTCAGCAACATCATATCTTTGAAAGATCACTAAATGCATGGATGTAGTTTGAGGACTAATAGTATTCTACAAGTGAAAAAAGTGTTTCATCTACCGGTAAGTTGTAGATTATGTGTGGATTTAGTGGGTCAAAGGATACACCTCATGAAAGGATGAACAATTCTCCTTGGCTGAATGGCTGCATAGGTTCACAGTATTTTGGAGAATCTATGAGCCCTCCACACTGCGGTAAGTGGATAGGTGCAGCAGCTTAGATAGTAAAACATGAAGCATAATCATTTGGTGAATATAAACCATATATCCATTTAATATAATCATTGCCAAGGCTCACTATTACTGTCAGACCTCCAGGCACGATGGCACATCCAAGTCTTCAGGCCCCACCAGAAGGGTAGGTTTCAATCTAAGTTCTGAGGGCAAACATCATGGCAGAAAACACTCTCTTCCTAGATCTTGTCAGATTACATTTCTTATAGATAGGACCTGTAACATGCCTCTCCTGCTGGATCTGATAGGATGGGTAGATGTAACTGGGAAGAGGAGGTCCCTCAACAAATATGTTGACAGTCTTTTAAGAATGACATCATGTTGCTTGCTTCTGGTTAGGAAGATAGCGTCGGATTGTACCTATGCCAGTTTCTTGGTAAGTTTTATGGATTTTTATATACACAAAAAATCAAAATGGAAGAGGAAGAGAACTTTCAACATAACAGAATTTGATGGCACTAAGAGAGAGTTTACCTCCCATAGACACACATACTGTTGGAAGGATATGGTTGAAATTATTAGGGTTAAGAGCATCAAATAGGATGTGCAAAACCAAAATAATTTAGTAAGAAATGTCATACATATGACCAAGATGCTGAAGATGATTTTGAGATGGGGAATAAAATTAAATAGCTATCTAAAGAAAGACCTACTATAGTAATTTGTGATATTAATTTGTTCTAGTTGTAACATAAATGTAAATATGTTCTAATTATAATAAAGAGATTGGATTTTTACAAATTCTAAATTGTCTTAAGACTAATAGGTCATAGAAAAACTCTGAGGGATAACCTTTGATATAAATCTATTGGTACACCCATGTAGTTTCTGTAGTCGTAGAAAACCTATTGCAAATATGTCAGCCTTTGTAATAATCTTTGTGCTTTTTCATGCAATGGAGTAACATAGTTAACCTTACAGAGGTGGGGGGGATAAGTTATAATTAAATGCATTAGAACAAATACATTATCATGCAAATAGATATAAAGGCAGTAAGAATTAAAACCAAATGTTGTAGTCATAAAAGCAATTTGGAAAGGTTAAAAATGATCAGGAAAATAAAAAAGGGCATTTGCCAAAGACACATTAATATAAGCAGCAAGCAAATTTCTAATCCAAGATCACAAAAACCGAGTAGGCTCTCTAGCACAGCAGATGGAGGAGGATCTAACAGATATGTTAACAACTTCATGCTAGGTGTGCAGCTTTAAAAGAGGGGACATTTTAAAATTGTCTAGACAAACTCAACTGACTGATGCAACCCACAATATATTTCCAATGCTATTATTTTAAAACAGAAGAAATAGCTTTTAAGAAAAGGGACTGAACCCACAAAATATGTCATATTGACCCCTCACCTGAGAAAGGCTATGCTCACCTACTCCAGAATACTGTAGTATCCAAACAGAAGGGAAGAAAGCCACCCAGCAAAAAACATCAAGAATCCCCCCCCAAATGGAGACCATTTCCCAAAAAGTATTTCATACCTACCCTTTTATTCTACATTCCTTGATATATTTTCAGCCTCCCTGAAAACCGAAGGGTCCCAGATGAACCAAGCTATCAAACCAAATCCCCTGTTTCAGAACTAAACCACCCTTTCTTTTCTGCTCCACCAAATTCCCCACTCAGGAACTGATTAATCATTTCTTTGGAGCTGAGATAATCATTTATAATAACTGCATTACTATCATCCCATGCTCCTTCACTTCCATTCTTTCTCGAAAAATGAAATGCTTCTGTTTCTCTGGCAGGAAGACAATTTTTGAACTCTTTGTACCTCTGACCCAGTTCTAAGACGGAACCCCATTTGCTCCCTCCCTTTCCTGAACCTAGAATTCAGCTCTGGACAAATTAAGGGACTTTTCTGCCCTGAACCACCCTTCCAAGCCTTCCCCGCACTTCGTTGGCCTCCCGCTTCTCAGCTTTTTATACAGCCCCCTTTCTCTGCGGCCTCCTCCTGCCACCCCACCCCGCAGTCTCTCCTCCCACTAGTTTTCTCGGCTTCCACCCTCCCTCCCTCTCCGCTCCTTTTTTTCTCCACCTCCTCAATACCAGCCGCCCCTCGGCCTGAACATGCAAGCCTCGCCACCATTGGCCAAGCAGCCTCATCCTTTCCATGCGGGATGCGCGGATTGGGTGAGCCAAGGCTTGTCGCCTTGCCCGTTGTGAGAGTGTAGAGAGGGGACGGGGAGAGGGAGGGCCTTTTTTCCTCCTCCCCCTCTCTCTCCCTCGCTCTGTCTCTCTCTCTGGCAGTGTCCATGGCTCCTCCTGCCACGGAGAGGCGACGGGCTTAAGCCGAAGCCGGGCCGGCTGTGGGTGACTCCCTTGAGAGAGACCTTCTTGGGGGGGCTGGGGAGGGGTGGGAGGGAAAAGCGCGAGCTCCAGAGCAAGGGGAAGGGGGTCACCAGCGGCACGAGCATCCCCCTCGTTAACCGCCGCCGGCGGAGGAGAGACCCGGGCGGCAACGGAGGCATAGGAGGCGCCTTCCTTTTCTCTGAGCGAGCTCCTCTGGGCCGGTCTCCTCAGCCAGGAAACCTTCCTTCCCCCTCTCCTCCTCCTCCCCCACCTCCCCTCCCCAAGTCTCGTTGCCGGAGGAGCGACCCCCTCTCCTCCCCCCGCCCGAACCGGCAAATGAACTCGGTCCGAGCCGCCAACAGGAGACCCAGGCGAGTGTCCAGGCCGCGCCCGGTGCAGCAGCCGCCGCCACCGCCGCCACCGCCTCCTCCTGTTCAGCCGCCTCAGCAGCAGCAGCAGCAGCAGCAACCACTGCAACTGCCGCCGCCACCTCCACCGCCACCGCCGCCGGAGAGGAACAACAACAACGCCGTAGCTGCCGCCGCCGCAGCCGCTATCGCCGCTGGGGAACGGGGTAAGAGAAGGAGGGAGAGGGAGGGGCGGCAAGGACAAGGGCGGCAAAGGGGCGCGGGCAGAGGAGAGACGGCGAAGCGGGTGGGGTTCCTTTCCCCCCACCACCCGCTCTGCCAGCCCTAGATACGCTCTCCCCGTTCCGTGGACCTGTTAGGGACATAGGCCGCGCTTTGTTTGGCTCGGGCCCTCCTTGAGCTTTGGATTGCCAATAAACTATGGGTTCCTCTCAGGTACTTTTGGGTGTGTGGGGGGGTGTTGAATAGAGAGCACAGAGCCTCCTCTCGGTTCCCCAAGGAGAGAGAAAAAGGGAGAGTAAGAGGACGAAGAGGCCCGGGTTCTTTTCCACCTTCTCCCCGGTGGTTTATTTTAGCCGTGGGAGGAAAAAGCTTCCCCGTGTCCGGGACACGGTGTGTATCCCAGTAACTTGTGTTGACACATTTCCTTTTATTCTCTTTAATCATCTCCTCCTCCTCCTCGGCGGCTCTCCCCTCCCTCTCCCCCCCCCCGGTTTTTCTCTCTTTTTGTAATGGTGTCTCATGGAGACAAGAACTGCTCTCTCACCCCCTCCCCTTCCTCCCTCCCTCCCTCGCCCTGCCCCAGTGTTTTTGCTGCGCAGTTTGCATGGCTTTGGTTACCCGGACCCCGAAGGAAAAAAATGATCCGAGATAGGGAGGGATTCGGAGGGTGGCATGAAAGAAAGGAATTGCAGACCCCTCATCCCTACATAGGCGGCGTTTTTGTCGGGGTAGATCATCGGCCATTTATTTATCTGCTTCCTTCTCTTTCCCCTTCTCGCCCCCTTCAGTCTGTCGCACCACTCTCACACACTGGCCTAAATAAAAACCCACAAATATTTGTTCCTGGTGTCAGGCTGCTGCGGGTGGCGGTAGAGAAAGCTTCGTCGTTTTTCCGCGTGTGTGAAGGTTTCAGTTCCCTGCTTGTCGGTCGGGGCCTAGCATAAAAATATTAAGATTGAGACCAATTAGACAAGCACCATTGTTTGAAAGAATTGGAAATGTAATCATGAAAGGGATCCCTGTTTTCCTTCGTTCTCTAATAGAAGATTTACATGATCACCGGAAAAATGAAATAAAACCCAGATCTGGGTGTCTGGGGGCGGGGGAAAGTGTTGGAAAAGGAGGAGGAGGGCGATCATTTTCTCACTAGGCTGCGTAACTGTTGCCATATTAATTGGCTAGGTTTCTCTCCCAGTGTTGGTGTGCTGTCGTCGCAGGGTTATTTTCTAAAGGAGAAGAACGGGTGGGATCGTAGGAGACATTTTGCATGTATTATCCATTGGGTTGGATTTTAATTTTTTATGCACTGGGTGTCGCACCTTTCTCATGATAAAAGGAAAATGACCTATGAATTTGGTCGGTTAATAAAACACCTTTAGCTGTTGTTGTTAGAGGAATGTCTTTTGTTTGAATATGTAAGAATAATTTACTAGGGATAAAATGCTAAATTTCAGAAGTACATGGTGATACAGTATTTTTTTAAAAAAGATGTAAGTGAGGGATTGTTAACTTGGAACTTGTTCATAAAGAATCCCAGGATGCTTTTAATTCAGCTCTGTCTATTCCTCACATTCATCCAATCAAACAAGAATGTTGCAGGAACCAGATTATTTTTAGAAGATGTGGGGTTTTTTGCCTATAGAGTTTGTGTAAAACTTAAAAATAATTTTGATATCAATTACATAATTATTAATGTATTTCTAATGTATCATTTGAAACAAAATCACTTCCTTCTTTTGAATATCATGTAGACTTTTTGCTTTTGGATTTATGTAATAATAGTTTCTAAATAGTTTAGCAAATTTTGTGAATAGTGAAAAATACAACTAACGTAACATTGCATTTCATTTGCTTACTGCTTGACTGAGAATTATAACATAAATGAAGTAGATACTAGATTTCAAAAGTAGCATTCAAGCAGTACTGATTAGCTCCTTCTGGAAATTATTTTTCCTGTAACACATTAAAATTGGATAATATTCTTGTGTTTATGTCAAACAAATATTCATACTGCAACTAAGACAAAAAGGAGTACATCTAGTTAATCATAGCAGGTCAGATGAAGGAGATTTTATTAAGCTAGATCAATGATTAACACATAGAAGTGCTATACATTAAGACATTTAATTCATTGATTGAAAAAGTGTTAGAATGGTGAATTTATAAAAATATAACTTGAAAGTTATAGAGCTTCAATAAGATTTTAATCTATCATCATTAAAAGTCTTTAGCTAATAGCATGCTTTCCCTAAGTTTTGATTTTCTGGTATTTTAAATTCCTACTTAAAATCTTTAAGGCTTTTGGCGTATGTATGTATGTTATGTATGTATGTAGATATTTATTGATTGCTTGCTTGATTGGTTGGTTGGTTGTCCATCTTGCGGTTCAGGCATGAATAAGATTCTTAATGAATGAGACTTGAGTTGTAAAAATGTTACAAATTCAATTTGTTCCCCTAAACCTGTTTAACAGAAAACCTACCAAGGGAATGGTTGACAGGAATTTTAAGAGAAACCAACCAAGTGAAAGAGTAAATGTAAGATACAGTTATTAACATATAATAAGATAAAAAGATAAATTGCACCCCATGTAAGAAATTAACAAATTTTAAATCTATATCATAGCCCAGAATCAATAATTTATTCATGAAAGTTTAAAAAACTTGAATTTGGCCTGGTATTTGTGTCTAAAATTTAGATCTGATTTTCAGTTTGTTTGGACTGTTGTATTAGCTTGGTTTGAATGTTCAAATGACAATGATAATTTCATCATATAAATGATTTAGTTGACAGGATTGGAATGAAGTATTCCTTGCTTAACGCATTGTAAAAATAGTGATGATTTAGATTCGGGATGAACATATTCAATCTTGGTAACTTGCAGATATATTAAAAAAATGAAGCTATGTGTAAATCTTGAGCATTGTCCAAAGCATAGGTGAATTATATAGTGCTGAATTGATGGTTCTGACTTTTGCTTATTTATTCCAAATTAATTGCTATCTCCAAATATCCTGAACCAGTTATTTTGAAATAAGGAAGAATGATAATAGAGAAGTAGTTTTTTTTTAAATCGAGATAAATGTAAAAAAGTTGCTTTGATGGTATTTTGAAGAGTTTTATTTTAGAGATTTAGAGTGCTAAATAAACAACAGTTCAATTTCGCAAAAGAATGTCCACACAACCCAATTTCTCTAAAACTATTAAAAAGTAATAGTTACTTTTGTTAGCTTCTGGATAATATTTTTATTGATTTATTTATCTTTTAATATAAATTATGTGTAGCCAATCAAAAACAGTACTGCTAAAGAAATGTTGGTTGATGACCTCCATGTTTCAATGCATGTTCTAGCATGCATTCTGATACTCAGATGAATAGTTTTTATTTTAGTAAATAATATACATGCTGACACCTGTATCTGCACATGGAGCTCTTTAGCTCAGTTGTGATAGTGAGAATAAAATCTGGATTGGATTTTAATCAGCCATGAATATAGATTTTAAAAAATTTAGTTAGTTCTTCATAAATAAATAGCATTTAAAGATAATTTGTGTGAATTATGTAGCTTAATATAGTCTTTGTATTAATATTGAAAAAAATTAGCAGAGTGCATTTTGTTCATTTTTGCTTGTATGATACAGGGTTCATGTGAGTTAATCTGTAGGTGGCTATAGAACAATATGATAGAATTTGCTACAGATAAATTAGCATTTCATATATACCTGATAAATCAAAAGCGAATCCAGATTTAATTTATGTAAGAAGTTTCATATTCAATATGTGATGTATTTTCAGTATTAAAAATATTTCTGCAGATACTTACATAAAAATATATGCTGACAGGAGGGTGGAGCTCCAACACCTCTGATGGTGACAGATGTAGCCTTTGACTTTATATTAAGATATATTGACAGTGGTACATAAGAGGAAATTCTCTTTCACAGTGTACCAGATATGATGCTCATTTCACAATGCTAAAATAAAAGTAAAATAATTAGAAGACAGCTTCATGAAGCCAGATATGTACAGATTGAAAAGTATCTGCACTAAATAAAGTTTTAAGATTATTAATTCAGACAAAATGCATGCTATAATGAGTTGTGTTTTTCATATTATCTAATAGCTATAATCACCTATTTGAGGGAGGGGAAACTGCATATATGAATTCAATACAGAGACAATGTATTTTTCATAAGGTTTGATGTTATTTGTATATATTTGTCAGAATTTGCACTTATAAATTTCTGTTTGTGTCATCTATCCTTTCATGGAAAACAGATTTCCTGAATATATATTTCATTAAAAAGGTTAGAATTAAGCAGTATTTTTAACAAGGTCTGTGTCTGTCTGTCTCTGTCTGTCTCTGTCTCTCTCTCTGTCTCTCTCTCTCTCTCTCTGTCTCTCTCTCTCTCTCTCTCTCTCACACACACACACACACACACACACACACACACACACACCCACACACACACACACACACAGAGAGAGACAGACAGACAGACACACACACACACATATTAAAATGGAAGTAAAAGCTGTGAAATAAAGCTTTGGTTGTATATATTTTGTTGTACTGTACATGAATTTAGAAAAATAGGCTGTTTTAACAAAGTAATTTGTGAAACTCAGACACATTTCTGTTTTTAGATGCTTTGTGAAACTAGCTTGCAAAAAGGTTAGTAACGTCTATTATATTTTTAGCTTTATGCCAGTCTAGTAGATGCTATGTAGTCATCTATGCATTTCAATTCCTTGTTCTCATTAAAAAAGCCAACATTCATATATCTCAAATACTTTTGAGATTGGTGAATGTTTTATTAATTGTTGCAGAATAATTGTTGCTGAATTGTTTTACTAATTATTCCTTGAGTTACTTCACATTATTTTAATATAGACATAAATTGAATATATAGAAGGGAAACTGAAATTTATAGAATGCTCTGTTTTCATGTATGCATTTCATTCACTCAAGGGCCTACCTATCTGTTTCTAGCACTAGCTCTAAATCCTATGTCCTGATAATCTTAAGTACCTGTACTAGATTTGGAATGAGTATTGAATGTGATGAATTTACTGACTGCTGTCTATTCCCTGTGCCTACATGGACTATGAAATGCACTGCTTTTCAATGGCTTATGATTCTCATAATTTTATGAATGCAATAGATGAATATTAATGCATTTTATGACATTGAGGCATCTCTTAAGCCATATAGGCTGTATAAAGTGACCAGAGATATATAAACACACAAATATATGTATTTGGCTTCAGGTAATGACATTTTCCATCCCTGTATTCCACAATGATATAGTTATGTTTTCAGTTGATTTTGTACTTCAAGGATGGATAATACATAGCCTGATCATTAATGGCCGTTTTTACATGTTTTTTTTTAAATATTTGCTTAATTAGATAGGTACAGTCTGTTTTGATTTATTTTTAAAAAATCACACCTATTTAATTTAAACAATCATCTCTTGTAAATATAAATTTCATCCAACGTACAATTAGCACAATGAATAAATACAGGAATAAAAAAATAAAATGCAAGCTAGGCTCACACTTCATATTGAGACATAATGCAGTTTTTAGGTTCAGCTTAGTGTAGTATACAATATGTCATGTGCTAGAATGATCTGTAAATATGCGACTTTATATGTTGTACAACTTAGCCAATCATGTTTTATTCAATAAACCATACTCAAATAACTTACAGCTTAGTGTAATTGTATGCCTTCTACTACCAACAGATGGGTAGAATTTTCTCTAATATAAAGATAAAGGAGAAGTTACTGTTTCTGCTGAAATGTTGCCACTTTCTTAAGTGTATGTGTTGTTTGATGTGGAGTGCCCATTATACCTGGTATGTTAGAAAATAAATGTTTAAAATGCATGGTAAAGGTTTCCTCTATCCAGTTGTGAGGGCAGTGCTCATCTCAACATAGCTGAAGAGCCAATGTTGTCCGAAGACTTTTCCGTGGTCATGTGGCCAGCATGACTATACAACAAGGCACACAGAATGCTATTAGCTTCCCACCACAGTGGTACTTATTTATCTACTCACATTTGCATGCTTTCAAACTGTTAGATGGGCAGGAGCTGAGGCAAGCAAAAGGAGCTCATCCTGTCACGCAGTGCTTGGGTCTTGAACCTGGGCTGTCAGCTTTCCATCTGACCAGCTCAGCATCTTTAACCACTGAGCCACCTGTAGAAGATCACTTATGTTAATACAAAATTTAAAACAACAAAGTTATTGTTGGAATTATAGAGCCAATTTTCAGTATTTTGATGTGGCAGATCATTTTTCTCAGTTTCTGTGGTTTGGGGTACCAAAAATAATAAAAGGCTTTTATTTATTTCATTTATATAAACATCTAGTTTATGAACCATAATCTCATGCAGCTTAACTACAGCAATAAAGACAGTAAAACATAACTATCATAAAAACTCCCAGTATCACTGGAAAAAACACACTCCCAAATATCAACAAACAGCTTTACTGGGCTCCAGCCTCAGTCAATTCTACTCCAACATTGGGCTTTGCTTTCTAGAAAGCGAGGGTAGGTACCTGCCAGATCACAGGGGGAAGGGTGTACCAAAGAGCAGGAGCAATTGTCAAAAAGGCACACTGCCTAGATACCACTAGATGACAACATTTAATGAAAGGGACCTGGAGTATGCCCATCGTATCTGACCTGGTAGGGCAAATACCTTGAGGGAGGGGAGTCAAGAAAAACCTGCATTGTTCACTGAAGATCTTTCGTTTTTGCTTTCAATAAATTCCAGAATATATGTACATTTGGCTCACCTGAAACTGAGTGCCCAACAGCTATAGTTCTCCAGGGAAATTTATGCCATTAGTGATGTTACAGTGGAACCTTCTAAACTTTCCAAAGAATGCCTTTCTTTCCCAGAAATTTGAAATTCACTTATCCTGCCCAATTTGTAATATGTAAAGGTTCTTTATTAACCAGTTAAATTAATTGATAATAAAGTTTTAATAAAATGTGCCCTGAATTAGAAAATGAATATTTGATAAACTAATTTTAAAGATTATATGAATATATATGTTTTATCTGCTTTTATTGCTTTTCTTAACTCGAGAGAGTAAAAAATCCAACTTTGGAAGAGAGTCTGCTGAAAAACATTTAGTACTTGAATTTGTGGTTTTTAAAAATGAACTCTTAAGCAATTGTTTTGACGTCATTAGTTAAGGAGTCAAGTATGTACTGTATTTCTATTCCAGATGCTGTGAGAATACAGCAATATATAAAACCAACTAGGTCTGATGAACACAACGTGAAGGCTTTACAGTATATGAAAAGAAAATCTGTTGTAGTCATAAAGTCTATTAACACCTTTTGATAATTATAGTATAATATAGTATCTTAAATTTCAGTTGCAACTCAAGATGTATGTTGAATACACTGAAATTTACTTCAGTTAATGTGTAGGATTGCAGATGGTGCTCACTCACAACAATTGCCTTTTTTAGAAACATTTGGGTGCTTGTTTGAAATATTGTATAACTTTTGGTTAGTCCTTCTTCCAATTATGCATAGCTTGCATTGATTGTAAGAAAGCTGAAAGAGTGTATGGAATGGAAGATACGTGATAGAAGCATAAATTATGCCCGATTTGGAATACACATAAAACTCTTTTCAACATATTCCAGAATGTAACAGATACATAGATAAGTAATAAGAATTTATTAGTAAATAAACACCTGCACAAGACATCTGTTTGATAAGCTTCTGGATATGCTACTGTTGTACCCTTGGACCTTTGGCTCCATTTCTATGGTAAGACACAGAATGCTGATTCCCAGCAAGTAATACTTAAGAGGCCATTAGAATCCAAGATTAAGAGGGGTGTCAAAGTAATGAAAGCAGTATTATAATGCAAGCCCCATGTCTTTTTTGTGTGCATTATGTTGTAGACACACCCCAAAAGGCGGAACTGCTTTCATTGTTTTGACAAAAGTAGCAGAAGATTGCAGATACCACTATTAAAGGCTTTTGATTTTCAGAGTAATATTTGGAGCAAGATTGCATAAATGAAACCCATGTTTTTCTTTATTAAACTTATCTAATTCTCCCCAATCTGGTAACTTTCTAAAATGTTGAGTTTAATGAGGTTAGCTAAGGATAAACTTTAATATATCTGAAAGGTATTGGATTTAGAAAGTTTGCCTCTACTACCCCCAGGGCTTTTGTATCTAGTTGAAGACAAGATATTGATTTAAAACTCTGACAAACCATGATGTTTGACTTTTTGATTTCCCTCACTAAATATCAAGACTTAACAGTGAAGTGGAAATTGCTTTCATAAATATGTCTATGGAGATTTTCAATCATCCAGTTCATGGTTGTCCCAAAAGTTTTTCAAGAGGCAACTGAACTTTCTTTGTTTTTCTTTGAAAATGTTTTGCTTCTCATCCAAGAACTGAAGAAGCTTCTTAGATGAGAAGTGAAATGTCTTCAAGGAAAAACAAAAAGTCCAGTTGTCTTTTGAAAAAGCACCTTTGGGACCTTCATAAAATACCTGTGCAGACCAAATTTAGGGATATATGAAACCATGTATTTATAGTCTCTGTCACTTTCCCGTATTTTCCATTTTGTTTTTATTTTCATCTCCAGGGAAAAAATAATTTAAATAACATTTTAAAATGTAAACTGGTACTGTGCTGGAATGTTTGGATAGAAAGGAAAATGTATATGTGAGTGTTTGTTATTGTGTTTGTGTGTGTGTGTGTGTGTGTGTGTGTGTGTGTATGTATGTATGTATGTATGTATGTATGTATGTATGTATGTATGAATATGAATAAAAGTGATACAGGTGATATACCTCCATAAGCAATGTAGCTCATATGAAATGTAACAACGTGATAGATACATGTAAAATAAATAAGATGTAAGATTTGTATTACCGTTTCCCCCCGAAAATAAGACCCTGTCTTATATTTTTTTGAACCCTGAAATAAGCGCTTGGCCTTATTGCCCTGCACTCAAAAGCCCGATTGGGCTTATTATCAGGGGATGTCTTATTTGGGGGGAAACAGGGTAGTATTTAAGTATTTAATTTCCCACTCTCCTGACTAGTATAAATAGGATCACAATTTTGTTGGTCAAAATTGTACAATGGAGAACATTAAGGTGGTATGCCAAGAGGCTCATGAGGAACTATATAATTTGAGATTTCAGTGGTATTATTTGTTAACTATGTTGATTCAATATGTATTGCTTTTAAGTTAACAATTGTATGAGAAATGAACTAAAACTTGGTTATCCAAATTATGATATTATAAATTTAGGTTGTTACATTACTGACAACTAATGTAATCCAAAATTAGGCTTTTTCATATTTATATAGCTTTTGCATAATTCTCTATGCTACCTTTTATTGTGTTCCAACAGAATTATGTTTTGAAGTGGGTGGTGGATTGTTTGGAATAAATCTATATTTATAAATCTATAAATCCACTTTGAGTGGATCAGGGCTGACATATAGCCAATAAAATTAACTTAGGAGCAGTAGTTGTTTAAAACTAGTTGTTAATTCTAGCTCTTTCTGAATAAAAAATGCGCACACCAAGTTTCAATTAATTTTAACTCTTCAGAAACATTAATATGTCTGAAATGTTAACCGAGGCATATTATGCTAAAAACGGAAATCTGCTTAAAGTTTAGAATTTTAATCAAGTAATTAAAATCTTTTATAGGTTTTTTTTTAATTGAACAAACTCTTAAAATAAATTTGACACTATGTACAATGTTTGTGTCTTAAAATTCATGGTTGTAGTATAGAACTTTCGTAGGCATAAATGAGACAGGAAATAATATTCCTTGGCTTTTTTTATCACTGATGCTGCTTCAAGTGGTGTAATTGAGGGAAGATATTTACAAAAAATGGAGCAGAACAGCCTTTTTTAAAGTAGGATTGGAGAAACATCACTGTTTGCTTGAAGTATTCCAGATACATTTTTAGCTTCCAACCCAACTCTTAAATTGATCTGAAACATAACTAAAATGAAAATAGCTAATCCTGTTTCATTTAGATATCCTTCTTGCCTTCAGTGTACTTGTGAGCATTGTACTGTGCATTTTCCTAGTATTGTGATCTCCATCACTTCTTGAGCAGCAGAGAGAAGAAGAAAGATGTGGACTGATTGGCACCTGAAACAGCTTTATTCACTGTTAGCAAACACACTATCTCTTTCCACTTTTCAAGTGAAATAATGGAAAGTATTGATCCCTGTTGCTTTTGAAAGAGCTCTGTGGAGTTCTTGTGTAAACCACACAGAAGCCTGTGTGGTTTACAGTCCCCACATGTATGTATGTATGTATTTGTTTGTTTGTTCGTTAAATTTATTGGCTACCCATCTTACCACAGAGAAACACAGAGGCTTACAATATTAAAATATAAAATTATATGAATAAAATTCTCCAAAAATATAAATATATTATTGAAAATGAAGATTGTGATATCAACACATAGGGATATCTGTGTGGCTATAATGAATTAGCAAATCATTTGGGATTGCCAGCTGGCTGTTGTCAGCATTTCTGGAGGAGTTGGTGACTGCTGGGGTCCTCCATTCTGTACAGCATTGAGTTGCTTGTGTATCTGAATTTTGCTCCTGCTTTGCCCATATCACCAGTTACCCACTGCACCAAGCCAATTTTGTCCTGATGTTTCTTCTCTCGCCTGTATCCTCTTTCTCTGCTCTGCTGCATGACTTAACTGCAAGCTCTCATCTCAACATTCATGCCTTATGTGCCAAAAGTATTCTCTACTTCCAGTTAAGTGCAAGTGTGGCCCAGCTATTACTGGCTTAAAGTCTCACAGGAGGGAAAAGGGAAAGGAAAGAATAAGTCTCTTCTTAGACTTATCAGTTAGAACATGGGGTATGCAGCCACATTTTCCAACAAAGCATTAGGATGAAATAAGCCTTATTTTATTGTCTAGTAATGACTGCAACTATATAACGCCAGGACATTATTGATAAATAAAAAGGATGATGCTAGAGCTAACTTTGGTGCATTCCAGTTTCCAATTGAAATATATTTTAAAAGAAATGTGTAAGAAGAGAGATACCCCTAAGCATATTGATGCCCATGGTACAGGTAGTCTTCGACTTACAAAAGTTCATTTAGTGACTGTTCAAAGTTACAACAGTACTGAAAAAAGTGACTTATGACCATTTTTCACACAACCATTGCAAGTATCCCCATGGTTACATAATCAAATTTCAGATGCTTAGCAACTGGTTCATATTTATGACGGTTGCAGTGTACTAGGGTCATATGATCAGCTTTTGCGACCTTCTGACAAGCAAAGTCAATAGGGAAGCCAGATACACTTAACAACCATGTTACTAACTTAACAACTGCAGTGATTCATTTAACAACTTAGGCAAGAAAAGTAGTAGAATGGGGCAGATTCACTTAACAAATGTTTCACTTGGCAACATAAATTTTGGGCTCAATTGTGGTCGTAACTTGAGGACTACCTGTACTACATAGCTTGCTGTGAAGAAAATTTATACATAGGTTGGAAGTAATGGTTTTTAATATTTGTAATTTGTTAGGTCCTGTGTTTTTAGCTTTTTAGATTGTTTCCATTTTGATTAAAATGCTAGCACTTTGATAAAGAAAGAGTACTTAGGTTCAACTGTTTGAAGTCTCGGTATGTTAACTGACTAGGGACAAATTTTGCATTAATATCTGTTTTTATTTGTTTGATACAGAATTTTAAACAACTAGTACAAGGTTCATTATGAATATAGTAGTTTTCCTTAAGTTTTCAGTTGTAATTCTGAATGTTCTGGTTTTTTTTTTGTTGAAATCTAGAAGTTGAAACTGAAGTCTTTTAGTAAAAGGTACAAGATTTATAAGATTTGAAGAGAAAGCAGAGTACATTAAAGAGCAAGTAGTTTACTGTTTAGTGATTTTATCCCCCAAGTGGTAGAACTTCAATATTGGAAGGAGCTGTCCTAGCTCTTGTACTTCATAGATGCCTGTGGTATAGGTTCACGTAGGAGGACAAAAATGTAGAAGAAAGTACTATAAGACAAAAGTTGATAAAAATCATGTGACTGCCTGTTAGGCGCTTGGCAACCAGCTTGTGTTTATAGAAGTTTTGAGTGTCCTTTGAATATGTGACCACATTTTACAACGCTTTTCCCAAAGACTGGCATTTACTTCAAGCTTTTGGCCTATAGTGAACAATGCATTTACTTTACAACCGCAGTGTTCACTTTACAACTGCAGCATTCGCTTTATGACTGCCACAAAAAAGATTGTAAAATTGAGTGGACCATGTGGATGACCCATTTTAAGACCCATTTTTATGACAACTTAAACCATGATGGGCAGGATCCATTACAGTCAAAAGTTGAGGATTACCATATGCCAATAGCACTATATATTCACAATGGATGACTACATATAAGAACGGCCTGTCTGTCTGTCTGTCTGTCTGTCTGTAGTGCAAATTTAAACATTCAGAATATGATTTCATGGGGAAAATAAAGAACTGAGTTTAAAAATATGAAAATATTAAATCTTTATTATGAGAACTGAGTTTGAAAATATGAAAATATTAAATCTTTATTATGTATTATGTATCAGTCAGTGCAATGAAAGGGATGTAAGAAAGTAGTGTTCTCCTAAGTAGTGGGTGGAGATAGCATCCAGGAATGGGTTGACTTCGTCTGCTTAGCTGATTGGACTGAGTCTGTCAGAGCTGTTAGGACACGGCTCTGTTGCTAGGACTCCCCAGCTTTTGACTCAGTCCCTCAGCTAGGATAGACGTGTCAAGGCTTTTCTCCAAACCTTTGACAGGAAAATTCCTGGATCCTTTCTTCAGCCCTATCTTCAATCTTTGTGAGTGTTTAACCCAGCTGACTCCCGAACATCTGGTTGAGTCGCTGGGGTCACCTCAGTGGCGAGGGCTTCGGCTCAAGCCGCTGGACAGTGGTCTTCTCGGCTGTCAGGGTAGCTGGCTGGGTTCTCTCCCACACAGCTAACCCCAGGATTGTACTTTCAGGATTGAAAACCTTTGCCACCAGACAGCGGAGCTTTCACACTCCCGATTTGACAGCCAGGGAAACCGGACAGTGGAGCTTTTGCGCTCCCGCCCTTACCAACTGACAGCAGAGTTTTCACACTCCCATTTTGACAGGCAGGGAGATCAAATAGTGGAGCTTTCGCGCTCCCGCCATTATTCGAGTCGGGCGGCCATTGCGGGAGCTCCGAGAAGAGCCCTGTGCTGTGGCGTGAAGCAGAGAGAGAGAGATGTGAATGTCCCGTTTCTGGCATTAACACAAGGGCTCTGATTGACTTGAGCGCCAACTGATTAAAGTCTCAGAGCAGCCGTATCTAGCCACATAAGGCACCAACTTAGTTACAGCCAGATTGCCCGGTGGGATCTCTCCCTAGGCAGGAACCTGCTGACATTCCGCCATCTCTCAAAAGGGCGCCAAACGCTCCACAGAAAAATCTAAAATGGCGGAGAAAGCAGCTACTGCCATTAGAGCAAGTTCCAAGGCAAGCAAAAAGGCTGTAAGACCAGCTGCTTCCGCAACGCCTGAAAAAACAACAGGAAATTCTAAAAAAAAAAACTACTCAGAGCGAGAGAGAGAGCAATAAAGCTACCAACCGCTCCAAAGCAGCTGAGCGCAATGAGCGCAGGAGAGACAAGGCTCTAGAAAAGCTATGCGCAAAATCTGACGAGAGGGGCCGACGTCACATATGCAAGCAGAGCCAAGCCATTCCAGCAGGCAGCGCTCCAGGAGCCTCTCTCCTGGGGAAGCCGGAGAGCAGCTCTCCCTAGATAATCCCATTTTGCCCATTGACAGTGCAGCTCTCTGGGGCTCTATATCAGCACTGCCGAATCCTGAAGTGGTTAGTGGCCAACACCTTAACAGGACCAGACCTGTGCTGGAAGCCACTTTTATGCCCACCGCTGCAGGTCTCAGGCATGATATGGGGGCAGAGTTGATAAGCTCTGGGCACATGCAAACTATTATTGCTGATGCCATCAGGCAAGGAATTGCGGCTGGACTTCAACAGTCCAGAAGACCAGCCTCAGTGGCTTCTGGTTTGTCCTTAGAACTCGGCCAAGGCCTGGATCCCCCCATCCAGGGGGATTACTCTGAGTTCCCTGAACCATATTCGCCGGTTCCTTCCCTAAAGAGCCAATCTCAGCTTTCAGAGGAAGACGGGCACAGAGAAAAAGACCTCTTGGACGACGAGGGGATGTTGCCCGAGCAACCTACCTTTACAGGGTTGTTTCAGCCCGGCCTCTTCAAGTCATTACTATTCAAGGCAAAAAACTCAGTTAGCCTTGGAGCCCAAACGACGGATCCACCAGAGGCACTGGCAACTACAACTGACCCGCTCTTCTCAGAGTCTACTGCCGAGGCGAAGGTAATACCATCGCCCAGACTCTTTGTAGATGTGGTCCAAAGACAGTGGAGCTCTCCTGGGTCTGGCCCCATGCCATCGGCGGCCAACAGGAGATTTTACAACGTTGGTCCAGACCTGGCGCGGGTCCTACAGACACCAGTGGTGGACGCTCCGGTGGCGGCATTACACCCTTCGGCCGCCATGCCTGGTGACCCAGAGGAATACCTGAAACCGGAAGATAGGAGGACGGAGCAGGCGCTGCAGAAGGCACATCAGGCAGCGGCGTGGGCAGTCCAGGTATCGACTACCGCTTTGTTCTTTACTTGCACATCCTTGCTCTGGCTCCACCAGCTGCAGGAAAGGGTCCCGGCATCGGACGTCAGACCGCACCAGGATATCAACAAGCTCCTGGCGGCGGCCCAGTTTTCTGCGGATGGCACTTTGAATGCGGCCAGATTTGCCTCAAAAGCCATCGCGTTTTCTGTGGTGGCCTGCCGCATGCTCTGGCTCCGCCACTGGCAGGCGGATACCCGCCATAAATGGTGCCTTGCCTCAGCCCCCTTCAAGGGTCAACACCTATTTGGAGATGCTCTGGACCCGATATTAGTGGAGTCCAGGGACAAGAGGAAGGTCCTTCCGACCTTCTCCAGGAAGGGCAATTTTCATTCCACCCCTTATTTTCGCCGGCCCTCATTTCGAGCGTCAGACACAGGTGCAGGATTTTCCAGGGCCTAAGGTCAGTACGGCCCAAGGCAGAGACAACTACCTGACAGACCGGCCAGAGGTAGACAGTTTAAGCGGCCCTTTCGGGGCGGAGGAGGTCGCTCCTTTCGTCGCCCCAAGTAACCAAACGTCCATACCTCCCATTGGGGGTCACCTGGCCCTCTTTGCCGACCGGTGGGAGGAGATTACATCGGATGCTTGGGTCAGGGAGACGGTCAGATCAGGCCTCTCCCTGGAATTCCTCTCCACACACCCCCGAGGTTTTTTATCCGCTGCCCAGTTTCAAAAGACGCTTCAAAGAAGGCCCTCATGGATTCAGCCATACAGCACCTGCTGGAGATTTGAGCTATCCAGCGGGTCCCAGAGGGCCAACTAGGGCAGGGATTCTACTCAATTCTTTTTGTGGTTCCCAAAACCTCGGGTGGGTGGAGAGCTATTCTTGACCTTAAAAGATTGAACCGTCATCTGGTATATAGACGGTTCAAAATGCAATCGCTTCAATTGATTCTTGGGGGTGTGAGAGAGGGCGATTTCCTCGCCTGAATTGATCTGATGGAGGCCTACCTGCATATACCTATTCTGCCCTTACATCGGCAATACCTTAGGTTCTGTTATGCAGGCACTCACTACCAGTATAGGGCCCTTCCATTTGGCCTCTCCTCTGCACCTAGAGTGTTCACAAAGGTACTAGCCATGTTGGTGGCCCATCTCAGGGCTTTACCCGTGTGTGTCCAATGTTACCTGGATGATATCTTAATACAGTCCTCATCTATCCATCAAGCGAGAGAGGACCTCCAGGTAACTGTCCAGACTCTTAGACACCACGGGTTCTCTATTAACATGGAGAAGAGCCACTTCACACCTTCTAACTGCCTCCTCCATCTGGGAGCAGTTATAAATTCCCTTGAGTGCAGGATGTATCTGTCCCAGGAGCGACAGGACAGTCTCAGGGACCTGGCAGGTAGGGTCCAGAGAAAGCGCAAAGTTCCCTTAGCACTGCTCTCAAAGCTCCTGGGCAAGATGGTGTCCAGCATTGCCATCACTCCATGGGCACACCTGCACTCCAGAAACCTTCAATGGTTTCTCTTACCGTTCCAGAGGACAAGCCGGAGCAGTTTGCCAGCCAGGGTCCAGGTTTCCGGGAGGTACTCTGTTCCTCAATTGGTGGAGGTCTCCAGCCATCTCCAAAGCGAGCCTCAATGCCTAGTCATAACAATGGATGCCAGCCTCTTCGGTTGGGGGGGCGCACTCCTGGTCATACATGGCTCAGGGTCGGTGGAACCAAGTCGACCAGAGGTGGAACATCAATTGGTTAGAGCTACGGGCGGTCTACCTGGCCCTTCGTCATCTCCAGCACCTGGTCTTAGGCAAGCACATCTTAGTGCTAACGGACAATGTGGCTGCATAGGCGCACATAAACTGTCGGGGGGGTACCAGATCAAGGTCCCTCATGCAGGAGGTCAGGCGGCTGGGCCTCTGGGCAGAGAGTCATCTACTGCCCATCTCTGTGGACCACATCTCCGGGGTGCCAAACGTGCAGGCGGACTGGCTCAGCAGAACAGCCATCGATCATGCGGAGTGGCGCCTGTACCCGTCCATCTTCCGGGACCTGACGGACCGTTTCGGCCTCTCAGAGTTGGATCTGTTTGCCACCCCAGAAAATTCACAGCTGCCGAGGTTCTACTCGAGGTTCCCGACTCCCCGGACGGAGGGAGTCGATGCTCTCCGCAGCCAGTGGCCTCCAGGACTTATGTATGCCTTCCCTCCTCTTCCCCTTCTTCCAAGGGTAATCAGGAAGGACCTGGAGGAGAAGGCGGAGGTCTTGCTCCTGGTTCCACATTGGCCCAGGAGAGCTTGGTTTGCCGATCTTGTGAATCTCTTGGTGACTCAGCCCTGGAGGATCCCTCAGGGCGAGGCCTCCCTCAGCCAGGGGGCATTGGTCCACTCGAACCCTCAGTGGTTCCAACTGACCGCCTGGCGCTTGAGTGGAGCGCTCTGAGAGGGGACAATCTTTCCTCCAGTGTCATCAAGACTATTCAGGCCTCTAGGAGACCTTCCACTGAACGCATATACTCTACCACCTGGAAGGCTTTTTGTTCCTGCTTTTTGTTCAGTGGGAGGCTACAACATTGGACAAATGGGTCCTCAGCACAGTGAAGTTCGGTTTGGCACTAGAGTTCCTCACCTCACCCCTGGAGTTCTTTCTGAGATGTCCCGTATCCCGGGACACAGCGAAGAGAGGCCTGATGGAAACAGCTATTCAGCATCTGCTGGAGTTCCAGGCCATTCAACCCATTCCTCAAGAACAGCAGGGACAGGGATTTTATTCTATCCATTTCGTGGTCCCAAAGAACTCTGGGGGGTGGAGGGCGATTCTAGATCTAAAGTGACTGAACAAGTGCCTCACCTACAAGCGCTTCAAGATGCAGTCCCTCCAGTCGATACTAGAGAGCATACGGGAGGGCGACTTCCTCACCTGCATCGACTTGACGGAAGCATACCTCCATGTACCGATCCTGCATGCTCACAGGCAATTCTTCCGGTTTTCCTATGCAAATAAACATTTCCAGTACAAGGCCCTGCCATTCGGCCTCTCGTCAGCGCCAAGGACATTCACAAAACTGTTGGCGGCCCTGGCAGCTCACCACCAGGCTCTGCCAATCAGGGTCCAATGTTACCTGGACAACATTCTAATCCAGTCTTCCTCTGCGGCTCAGGCAGAGGCGGACCTCCGGACAATGATCCAGGTATTACAAGACCATGGCTTTTCGATCAACACCAAGAAAAGTCATTTCTCTCCAACTACCCGATTGCTCCACCTGGGAGCCATCATAGACACTTCCTTGTGCGTGGTCTCCCTCTCTCTGGAGAGACGAGACAGCTTGCAGTCCTTGGCAAGACACATCATGACAGAAGGTACAGTATCCCTGGCACTCCTGTCACAACTCCTAGGCAAGATGGTGTCGTGCATTTCCATCGTACCATGGGGATGCCTACATGCCAGGAGTTTTTAGTAGTTCCTCCTGCCCATCAGAGATCCGGCAGGAGCCACTCATCAGACAGGGTCGGGGTTCCACAGGAGGTACTGCACTCTTTCCAGTGGTGGTTGTCCCAGGCCATCAACAGGGGGTGCCTGTTCAAAGAACCAAACCGTCTGACCTTCACGACGGATGCCAGCCTCTTCGGCTGGGGGGCCCATCTGCAGTCTCTGATTGCCCAAGGCCAATGGAGTCTGTCGGACCTGAGCCACAATATCAATTGGCTGGAGCTCAGGGCGGTTCATCTGGCCCTCCAAAGATTCAAGAGCGCTGTAATCGGCCATCACGTTCTAGTCTTAACAGACAACGTGACCACCAAGGCCCACATTAACCGCCAAGGGGGTACCCATTCCAGGTCCCTCATGCAAGAGGCCAAAAAGCTGGGCCTCTGGGCTGAGAGACACCTTCTGTCCTTGAGGGCAGAACATATTTCTGGGGTGCAGAACGTACAGGCAGACTGCCTCAGCAGGGCGACAGTGGACCATTCAGAATGGCGCCTGCACCCCACCCTATTTCAGGAACTGTCAAATCGTTAACGGCGTTCCAGTCCTAGACCTATTTGCCTCACCTTGCAACACAGAACTGCCAAGGTTCTTCAGCAGGTTTCCCTCACTGGGAGCGGAGGGGATCAATGCCCTCCGCAGCCCTTGGCCCAGGGGACTCCTGTACGCCTTCCCTCCCCTGCCTCTCCTACCAGCGGTGATCAGGAAGGTGTTGTCGGAAAAGGCGGAGGTGATACTATTAGCTCCCCATTGGCCCAGGAGACCATGGTTTGCCAACCTGGTCCACCTGTCAGCTCGACCCTGGTGGATACCTCAGGACAGGATATCCCTCAGCCAGGGGGATCTGATCCATCCGGAATCCCAGTGGCTCCAACTGACTGCCTGGTGGTTGAGTGGAGGGTCCTGAGTGAGACAACCTTTCTTCCAGGGTTATTTGAACCATTCAGGCCTCTAGAAGGCCATCCACTATTAGGATATATGATGCCACCTGGAAGGCTTTTTGCACCTGGTGCTCAAGGACACAGTCTGACCTTTCTATGGCATCAGTGGCCCAAGTCCTGGAGTTCCTCCAGGAGGGGTTAGAGAGTTGACACCCAATACTATTTGGAGACAGGTAGCTGCCCTGTCTTCCGTCCTGTCTTGTGGGAACTTGGAGTCCCTCTCCAAGCACCCTAACATGCACAGATTTCTCAGGGGCGCGACTATCTTACGGCCTCCTGTGGTCCACAGGTACCCCACTTGGGACCTGACAAAGGTTCTGCAGGGTCTCACTGAAGGATCCTTCGAGCGGTTAAGATTGGCTGGCCTGCACTTCCTCACAAGGTGGCATTCCTCGTGGCCATTACATCGGCCCGTAGGATTTCGGAATTGGCAGCACTTTCTGTAAGAGAAGACCTATACATCTTCCACCCTGACAGGGTTGTCCTGCGGTTGGACCCCTCCTTCGTCCCCAAGGTAAATTCCTGGTTTCATCGGGTCCAGGAATTGATCTTGCCCAACTTCTGCCCGGGGCCGAAACATGCCCTGGAAAGGAAGTGGCATACCTTGGACGTCAGGAGGGCCCTCCGTATATACATTAAAAGGACTTCTCCTCTCAGGAGGACTGAATCCCTGTTTGTTTCCTTTCAGCCTTCTACCTTAGGCAACAGGGTAACTCCATCCACGGTGGGACGATGGATTAGGGCGTGTATAGCCACAGCATACGAGTCGAGGGCTCTTCCAGTACACCGACACATAGTCCACTCCACCAGGAGTGCGG
This sequence comes from Thermophis baileyi, assembly GCA_003457575.1. Taxonomy (NCBI): domain Eukaryota; kingdom Metazoa; phylum Chordata; class Lepidosauria; order Squamata; family Dipsadidae; genus Thermophis; species Thermophis baileyi. The sequence continues at coordinate 6,572,044 of QLTV01012198.1, read as the reverse complement.
CCACTATGGTGGTGTGGGCGACACAGTCCTCCATAGAGGAGGTGTGTCGTGCAGCTACCTGGTCATCTCCTTCCCCGTTTGTTAGGCATTACAAATTGGACACTTGGCTTCGGCTGAGGCGGCCTTTGGCAGGCGCATCCTCCAAAGGGTCCACAATGCTGGGGGGACTTAGGACCAACCAGACTGCTCCCCACCCGTAGGGAGAGACCGGCTTTGGTATGTCCCATTTCTGGCTTCTCTCTCCCCAGCTCTATGGAGAAGGGGCGTTGGTCCTACCTGATATGCTCCTTCTCGTAGAGATGGGAGAGAGAAGCCAGCCCCACCCTGATAATGGTCTGGTCCACAGTCCGGGAGGGGCTAATGTTTTTACAGGTCACAAGCATCATCTTTGCTACGCCTTCGCCGAACTGGAGTGGTGACCAGGAAGGAAGGCGTGACCAAAAAGATCACGTGCTCAGTCTTCAGGCAGAGGAAATAGAGCAACACCCATTCCTGGCTTCTCCCATCTCTACGAGAAGGAGCGTATCAGGTAGGACCAACGCCCCTTCTCTGTCTACTTACTGATGCTATATCTTTACATTAACATTAACTTTTTAATTTTTCTCCTTTTTAAAAACAGTTTTTATATAAAACGATTAATTAAAAAAGGAAAAAAGGAAATAATATTTTAAAACTATGACAGTGATTGAGAAACCATACTGTTGCAACAAGCAAATTTTAAAACTTTATACAATATCTAAAAAGCTTAATGACGGGCAAAGGACAGATTCTAGCTTGATTGTTTAGAATTGGTCTACTGTTTAGATAGGTGCTATGTACTCTATCAAAATATAATTTTTTGTTGTTCAGTATTTTTTCTTAATCGTAAACATATATTAAATTTAATGTAACTTACAAAATTTATTTATAACTTTTTGCTAGGGATTATAAAATATGCCCCCATTTCTTTAAAATTTGTGACAATTTTAATGACACCTAAAATATGCAATATCAATAGGGCAATTAAAAGCAATTGAGAGGAATAATACATCAGTTCATTATTTTATGAAGACTTTGTAAAATGGCTGAATATAAAATATTGCCATGGAACGAGAGCAAAACACTGGAATGTGTCGCTTTTAATTTTTCAAGCCTTTTCCTAGTTTTTGAAAATTACACCATTTGAAATTTCGAGTTTGGATGGTGCTAGGTTAGAAAATGATACAGAAACAGCTAGGGCAGTGTTCTGGACTGTATGCAGTTTCTTTGGTAAACTTAAGATCAATGTTCCCTCTAAGCTGCGCGGCTGCGCGGCCGCGCAGTGAAAAGAAAACTCCGCGCAGCAGTTTCCAACTGCCGCGCAGTGATTTGAAACGGGATGCAAAGTATCCTCCTCCAGGAAGGCAGCGCTCGCTCTCTGGCTGAAGCTCAGCCCTTCTGGGCTCCTGGTTCACTTTATAGCCCGGCGGTTCAGTGGCTCAGCATGAACACCACGTGGGGAACAGCCGCCCAGCGCTCTTCCCTGCCTCTGTCTCTCAGCCGCTCCTCTGGCAGAGAGGAGCTCTTTTCAGCCAGTCGCCTGAGGCTCTGGTTTCCCCCCCTCCCCCAAAGCAGCCATCCCCCTGGTCACCCTCCCCCGGGGAAAAGGCCTGGATGGGGGAGAGG